>ML778742.1:963925-984601 GCA_009831015.1 Picea engelmannii
CTTCTAATTTCTCCATTAAATTTATTATTGAAATAATTTATTTTGTATTCACTTTGAATTATAATACACTCATCACTTCACTTTATTATTTACCTTTTAAAATCTCTTAAACCACTTTGATTACTTTGACCTCTTGGGGCTTCCAGATGACATATGAGGGTCCTCCAACTTCGTAAGGCCATAACTCTCAAACCGTGAGGAGTTATGTGACGTTCTACATACCACTATAAATGGCATGACATGTACTATCCATATAGAATAGTATTATCTGAAAATATATCATAACTCATACAGTTACCCATAAAACAAACTTGGATCCATTACCCAAGCCTTTGTGGTACGGGTCTTTCTTAAAGGATTGACATCAATGACAAACAACCTTAATTAACAATATGGTATTGTTGTTTCTCCACAAGAACCAACAACATGTTAAAAAAAAAAAAGTTGAAGGGCACAACCAACATTTGCTAAATTCATATCTTTCTTTTCTTATCCGTGAGCATTTTTTCAGGTCCACTACATTAAAATATGGTTTTGAGAAACATATTTTTGAAGTAGATCATATTCCATCTATAGGATTTGTGTTGCATGAGGACATGCAATATTTTTAGTTTGGGGGAGAGGTGGACTGTTGTGCATTTCTCACTTGGAACCACAGTATTTTCGATAGAAAAATGTTCATTTTGGGGGAGAGGAAAAATCATCACCTACAGAGGAATAGGCTACCCCACAAGAAGCTACAACAAAAGAAGTTGTTATAGAATCCATTCCTACAAAAACAAATATCTCCATCCTTGAGTTTGGGTATGTACAACAACAACTTTCATTTTTCAGTGGACAACAATAATTTTGATCACTAATGACACAAGAAAGTCATATTACTGTTACATAAGAACCAACAATATGAAGTTATGTTGATGTTACATAAGAACCAGTAGAAGGTCACAAAATATCACCATGTCATGAGTTATGATTTATTGTTGCTACTCTTCTTATAGCATTGTTGTTGTTACTCTATTTTTTTTTATATTATGTGCATAAATTAATTTGTTTATATCTTGAGATATGTACATTAGATGGTCATGATTTTTGGTGAGGAAAAGAAATAAAATAGGAAAATAATGCTTGCAAAACTTCACAGAAAAACAATTTGTAATTTGAGATAGAATGGCTAAAGAATCTTGGTGCTACTCCTACAACTCTAATTTGAGATACCTGTAGAAGATTATTTGCTTATATCTTGAGGGTCATGAACCAGATCATTGTGATTTTCTATGGAAAGAGACATTAAATTGGGATAAACACAACCACCAAAAATATCTTTAATACGAAGTATCGTCTGCATGAAATAACAATTTTTCAAATATGTTGCAACTCCCTATGAAGGTTTTGTTGCAACTCCTTGTGTAGGTTTGTTGCAACTCCCTATGCAGGTTTTCTGCAACTCCATCAGATTTGCTACAAGATTGCTAGAATTGTTTTAGGATGCTAATGCTAATTTTGAAGGATGGTTCTTGAAAACCCATAAAAAGCAAGTCATTAAAGGAAAAATGAAAAAAATAAATGTTAACAACAAAGAAGGGTATACATTAAAAAAAATGTCCCTATAGTTTGGCTAATACAAATATATTGGGTTGCATGAGGACACACAATATTTTAAGTTTGTGGGACATGAAAGATTTCAGAAATGGCATATTTTTATACCATATTTTCCCTACTTTTAACTCCTCTCCACTTACCTAGACGTTGTATCAATCCATTATTATGTGGAATTTAAAATTAATGTGTTTCCATTACATTTATTTAGTACTTTACATGAATTTATGATTAAACATTAGAAAAAGATCATATTTTCATTTATCTTTGAGTTAATTTGCAAAGATGATGTGTCATATAGGTTGTTGTACATATTGTGATATCACCATAGGATGTATTTTGGTTCCCACTTCTACAACTCTGGCTTGACAACTGTTGCAACTCTGGAGTGTTGGGACTTTGGCTTGACAGTTGTTGCAACTCTAGAGTGCTACAACATAGATGATACAACTCAGTTGATGCAAATCCTTACAGTAGTTGTTGGAACTCACCAGGGAGATATTCTATGTTGCAACACCTTATGACAATTGGTACAATTCACCAAGGAACTATTCTATGTTGTAACTCATTGTTGCAACTCCTTAAAATAGTTGTTGCAACTCACCAAGAAACTATTCTATGTTGCAAGTCATCCAAAGAATGATGTTGCAATCAGAATCTTGATCCATTAGAATGGTGAGCCAACACTAGAACTATGAGCCATTGGAACCATGAACCATGTTGTTACTACTCTACGTGACAATTATTGATCCATGCAACAATAATGTTAATCCAAGAAAATTAAATATATGGAGATAATTTTGTGATTCCAAGACAAAATATTAGTTTGAGTGGTTAACCAAGAATCTTGGAATTCTTGGGCAAAAGATCTTGGAATTATTTATTGCTAATTGTTAGCAAAAAATCTTCGAGTTATTCATTAATTGCTAATTGTTAGTTGGAAACTATTCATTGTTTAGAAAATTATTGTAACCACTATGGATTTATTAAATCCATAAGTAGGTCTATTTAGATATTCGTTATTTCTAGTTTCCATTAAATTTATGTATAAAAGAGAACACTCTTTCCACTATACAGGGAGGAATCTTAGAGCAATGCATGAATAATAATGGAATAATTCATTGCTTTTTTATTTCAATTGTAGTTTTATAGTTTCCATAACGTATGATTTAATTAATTTGATTTATTTTGCAGATTTATAGTAAACTAATTTATTTATTTTTTCATTAGATTTATTGCAATAATGACATGTTTAATTGTTAATTGTTATTTAAATTATGTAGTTGATTATTCATGTAGAATTGCATTTTTTTTTCATTTCCATTACATTTCAGATTTAGCTTGCATTCTTGTAAGTTTTGAATAAATGTGCTTAATGCAATGATTTCATTTTTTAGTTGGATTAATAGAAGTGATTATCTTGGCAAGGATTAGGCTTTGATTTTGAGGACTTAGTTAATTTATTTTCCAGCAAGTAGTTAATCAATTTACTTTGAGCATGTATGAATTATTTTCAACAAGCGTGGTGTGTTATTTCAATTCTGCAAGAGTAATTTAGGATTTCAATTCTAGAATTACTATTACTGCACATAGTTTGGGTTTCTTCGGGAGATAGCCGAGTCATACTCTTGATACCTGCAACCTATGTGTTTCTTTTCAAGCAAGTGTGTTGTTGGCCCTCGATCAAGTTTTGAGGAAACGTTGGTCATGTTTGACCATTTTTGGGACTTCGACAGGCTGGTTGAAGATGGTGCACCCAGGCGAAGTGGAGATCACGGGATCTCGCTCATTTTGTGGGATTTTTGGGATTTTAGTGTTTATATAACGGATATCGGATCTCAGCCCATGGGTTTACCCATGTTTAGGCCTCTTTGTAATGTATAAATAAGTATCTAGGTGATGTAAGTAAGAGAAGTCATTGGCTTAGTGCATGACTAGTTGGCTTTGTGCAAGAATATGTAAAGGTTGCTAAGTGCGGAGAACAATTGTTGGATTTTGTGCATACTGTGTGTTAAGACTTGCAGGGATAAGTGCAAGTGATTGTAAGAGTATTTGTGTAGATAGACTGTGCAAGGATTTTTTCCTTGACCTAACTCGGGGAAGGAAGATATGGCGAGGTGTGAGCAGATCTCTTGTCCTTTGCGGAGTTGGCTATGTGGCTTTGTGAACAGGAGAAGAGGAATGTAAGAAGATTGGAGGAGACTACTAAATAAGAAGAAGAAATTGGTGGATGTAGCCCCACACTGGGGTGAACCATGTATATCCTGTGTTGACATGATTTGTGCAATAATGTTCATGTTATTTATGTATTTATCTGCTTAGTGCACTGATCTTGATGTATGATAGATAGATATATGAATGCTTAGTGCTTTATGATTTGGATGAAGGTTAGATATGAACTTGTGCTATGTACTAAGATGTTTTAAGGGTTATATATTGGTTGTTACTGTGCTAATCTATAATAAGGGTTAATTTGCGATGTGAATAAGAATCATAACCTAATGTATGTTGTTGGCTAAGTGCTCTATTAAGTGTTGTAATCACATATATTTGTCCCGGCTAGGTTGTAGACACCTGAGTCCTGCAACCTCCCCTTCCTCTACCTCGAGTGAGACTTCATCTGCTTCGCAGGTGTTGTCGAAACGGCTGGTAGTTAGGGTTTTTTTGGTGCATTGTTGAAGCGTTGAACCCTAGGTATGCCTCTATGCCAAAAAATGGTTCCATTGTCAGGACCTGAAACTGTGATTCCTGGGAACTGAAGAAAAGAGAAAGCACTTGGAAAATTTTGGGAAAGCCTGCTATGGTTCCTTCACTGGGAAGGATAAGATAGGATTGTTTAAAGGTAATATAATAACCCTGTATGGAAGAGTTACTAATGTACCTATGATTTCTCATGGAACATCGACCAAAGAAGAATTTGAAGTCATTACGTTTGTTGAGAACATCACTCCTTTTGCACTTTTGCTAGAAAAGACCTACATTGAGAAAGATCATATCTAAAGGAAAGCAGAGTAGTAAGCCACAGAACAGAAAAAACAATAATTAAGGGACTTTATGGCTAGAAAAATAGAGTGACTAATACAAGAACAAGAGGACAAGTCGAAGCAATAGAAGGAAAGAGAGGTAGTTGCCGAAGTTGAAAGAACACAAGAAGGCTTAAAGAACCTGTCCATGCAGAAGAGAAGAGCATCCACCTCGAAAATAGTAAGAGAAGAGGTATTACACTCAAACCCTTTGAAATACCCTTAGCAGTGTGAAGTTGCTACAATAAGAGAAGATAAGAATACAAATGGAAAGAGGAATCTAGAGACTCAGATCACAGGAAAGAAAGCAAGAAACCTCATTAAGAAGAAAGAAAAGTTAGAAAAACTACAAGAAGTTCCAAAGAATACTTCGCAGAAGGCAGGCTTGCAAAACTTGAACCTCATCGGAATATCAGAACAACATAGAATGGCACTTCGCCACAGCGAAGCTATATGACCATTAGAGGCATCTCAGCCATTAGAATGATGCTCTAGAATGGTTAGAAATGTAGTTATTGCTGGAAATATCACCATTGGACCATTGGTACCGTTCCATAATGGATGGAATCATATTGATTGAGAAATTACTGCCCGTTGGAGGAATCTGTTACGACATTTCTTATTTAATTCGTTGGACATTGCGCCGGGACCACTTTTTGCAAACTGAGATATCCGAGCTAACAAAGAATTGATTGCATAGCTGGCTGTGTTGTCTAGACCTCGCTGTCCATTTGATTACCTTGCCCGTCTGTTTTCCTATCCAATCTCCTTGATTACAAGTGTGAATGTTAGGCGAGCATAGCACGATAGAGAAATTTGTGGAGAATATTTTGATTGACCTCATGGAAGAGAAAGTCATGTATTTTGGAATACAAGCATCATTGACTAGAGGATTACAAGCATCTCCCTCTACTACACATCATTCTAGTTGAACCACAAATGAGAAAATAATCAAGCACCGTGATGATGTAGCGAACGTGAAGTAGATCTCGTCAGTCTTATGAGACTACATCCTGCCTTTGGCTAGTGCGGTTAGTCGTGACAGTGCCTCACATGATTTCGAGTACATGTTGATCACTGCGTACCTCCCAAAGGGGATACATGCAGTCAAACCTCAGTTGGGACTGATCCTAACTCTCAAGATCAATGACTTCAACCTCGGAGATAGGAAGAACTGTGTGATGCTCGCACCACATAGGTATCTAATGAAGATGAATGGGAAGAAGCCCAAGATAGTTCCCTAGCCGTGGATTAAAAAGATCATGATATTGACAATATTGAATGTGATGAAGATCCTCCACTTCAGACGACATCCATAGGTTAACATGTGCATTAAACTCCTCCTATTGTGCTACCATGGAGGGTATCTATGGCTTGACAGACATGTGACTATGGATCTGGTGCTGATCCACTTGATCACTGGATTGAGCATGCAGGGACTGGACCCTCAACAGTTCTACACAGGGAAGGTTGTAGCTCACTCCCTGGCACAACGTATAAAGGAATCCTATGGTGATGTGGAGAAGGGGAAGTGAGGCTACAAAGTAGCCTCCATATAGGATGGCATAGTTCACCTAGATTCTTAGTTGATCACTAGCAAGCTCATCGGAAAGATCCGACCGAAACAAGTCACAGGGTTTGTAGTCGACCTCGCAAGGAAGTGTGTCAAAGGAATGCAGATGAACTGGGAAAGCTACCTCATCAACGAGTTGGAGAAGGACTATCGCGAAGCGTAGGACCAAGGTTATGAATTTCACTTCAGTTGGTTGTTGATTTTAATCGAATTTGTCATCTAGAAAATGCCAGAAGGAGCAGACTTCCTGGAAGTTGAGCCATCATAACCATTGGCCATGAGGTTCACCACCTTGTGGTATATGAATGATATGGAAAAGAAGTGGTATTCAAATGTTTTCTTCCATACCTACTACATACAACTGATGCACGCCATTGAATAATTTTTGCGGATGACCCTGAATACTTTGCATCATTACAGGCTGCTAGCGAAGTTCCACATAGACCAAAATTTCATCTACATCACCACACTTAGGGATGAATGTAAGGAGGATTTGCAGTCATATTATAAATTGACTGATGAAGACATGGAAGAGATTACTAAGGAATGGCCAGCCAAATTCCTTATACCGGTCGAAGATGCATAACTCTTTGACCCCAACATCATCGAAATTCCTTTGGTCACCTAGACTAAGTACGATGGACAGAGAAACGCAAAGAAAAAGAAGAAAAATGAGGAATTATAGAACATAAATAGTGACAAGAAGGACAACACATCGAAGGAAAGTAGGACTGATTCACCCGAGGGAGGAGGAGGAGATGAATTGAATCAAGAGTAAGGAGGGGAAGAAGGAGAAAAGCAAGAAAAAGGTGAGGTGAGACCGTCAAAGGATATCCTCATTACAACAAAAGCATCATAGAAGAGTAAGGTTTCCCTAGAGAAACCTTCAGGAAGAAAGAAGGCTTGCGCCAATAAGCCTCAGTCCAAGAACGTGCTCAGAGTGGATGATGTTGATCTCATCATCGAATTTGTAGAGGATGCTTCAGAAGACATATTGTAGAGACATGGATCAAAGCAGGATTCGATGTATGACATAATAGAGAAGGAGCTCAGAGACATACAACAAGCTATCCAATTGAGCTACCCAGTGCCTACTTCACCTTCTTAATCAGAAAGTGAAAAATTGGGGGATGAGCCCACCCAATTGCAAAGGTTAAAATATGCAACATAGACTCGACTTCATCGAGCCCAGGAAGAAAAGGAACAAGCTACAAAATCCATGTAGTAAGAAAAGGAGGATGCCTTAGAGAAAATTCGAGTTGCATAGCAGGAGAAAAGTGAAATTAGGGAGATTTTCAAGGAAAACAAAGAAAAGATGTAGGAATAAAAAGACCAACTGCTTGCAGAGAAGACTATGTTCAAAGAGGAAGTGATTAGAGAACTCCGCTCTTTGTCAGGCTTGGCACAAGAGGAACTAGAGTCAACTGAGATGCAAGTTGGGAAGCTCTCCAAAGCCATTCAAAAACTTCAAGCAAGAGTAATGGAGCTAGAAATCCAAGAAGTACCTAACACTCCACAAGATGTGTGCAATTAGAGGGAAGAAGATGTCAGGAGCGCAATAGAAAAAATCAAGGCATTGGCCTCAAAATGTAAGAAATTAAGTGATCGAAGTGCGCAGACCTATGAGCACCTTGTAAAAGATCCAGAGATGAAAAAATTAGAAGCACAACTCCATGAGGCGAAGAAGAAGGCGTCCACTATGCAAGCATAGATGAAGCTACTTATTGTAGTTGAGAAGATGAAGAGATCACAAGAGCAGTGCACATTCCAACAACAGGTTACTACCATCTAGAGCAGAGTTATGAAAGTGACATAAAGGCTCCAGCCGGTGTCGGACGAAGCCTACATGCTTTTTAAAGAGATCGAAGGACAAGGGTCATAGATGGAGAAAATGGTCACGATAGTGGAACAATGCCTAGAAGGGAATGCCACTGAGTAAGTAATTCAACAGTTCACCGAGCATGAGGCTCTGACGAAGTAGTAAGTCGAGGCAACTCAAGCTAAGCTTGAGGCCTTCAAAGTAGTGTTTCCTAAATCAGAGTGACTCAGGATGAGTCACAGGTGAGTGTTGGGGGCCTGTTGTCCCTTGCCCAAGTTTTGAGGAAACGTTGGTCATGTTTGACCATTTTTGGGACTTCGACAGGCTGGTCGAAGATGGAGCGCCCAGGCAAAGCGAAGATTGCGGGATCTCGCTCATTTTGCAGGATTTTTGGGCTTTTAGGGTTTATGTAACAGGTATGGGATGTCATTCCATGGGTTTACCCATGTTTAGGCCTCTTTGTAATGTATAAATAAGTAGCTGGGTGATGTAAGTAAGAGATTTCATTGGCTTAGTGCATGACTAGTTGGCTTCATGAAAGAATATGTAAAGGTTTCTAAGTGCAGAGAACAGTTGTTGGCTTTTGTTAATACTGTGTGTTAAGACTTGCAGGGTTAAGTGCAAGTGATTGTAAGAATATTTGTGCAGATAGACTGTGTAAGGCTTTGTGCCTTGACCTAACTCAGGGAAGGAGGATCTAGCGAGGTGTGCGCAGATCTCTTGTCCTTTCTGGAGTTGGATCTATGGCTTTGTGCATAGGAGCAGAGGAATGTAAGAAGATTGGAGGAGACTAATAAATAAGAAGAAGAATTTGGTGGACGTAGCGCCACACTGGGGTGAACCACATATATCTTGTGTTGATGTGATTTGTGTAATAATGTTCATGTTATTTCTATATTTATCATCTTAGTGCACTGATCTTGATGTATGATAGATAGATCTATGAATTCTTAGTGCTTTATGATGTGAATGAATGTTAGATATGAACTTGTGATATGTTCTAGGAGGTTTTAAGGGTTAGACATTGGTTGTTACTATGCTCTGTTAAGTTTTATAATCATAGATATGTGTCCTAGCTAGGCTGTAGACACCTGAGTCCTGCAACCCCCCCTGCCTTTACCTCGGGTGAGACTTCATTTGCTTTGTAGGTGTTTTCTAAAGGGACAATAGTTAGGGTTTTTTTAGTGCGTTGTTGAAGCATTGAACCATGGGTCTGCCCCTATGCCAACATGTGAATTCCTAGAATTAGATTGTTGGGGTAGCTTCGGGAGATAGTTGATTCATAATCATGATACCTACAACTGGTGTGTTTCATTTCCAACACGTTTGTTTCCTTTTCGAAACATGTTAAATTTACGTTCCTACAAGTGTGATATTTAATTTTCTACAAAAGTGTGAATTTATTTCTTGCAAATAGATTTAGAACCTTGCCAAGTTTGTGGATTGTCCATACTCTTCTACAAAGTAAATCATTGAAACTATGAATAAAAAACATAGAAATAATAGTTATTCTTGCATATACAATGCACGACAATTCTCAAGTTCCATACGAGCCCTGGATTGATAATTAAATTCATAGTCTTTCTAACTAGATTTTTGAGAAAATAAAGAGGTGATTAAAAATACCCTTCAATCTCAATCTCCCTCAGGGATATAAATGGTAGCATGAAACCTTTAAGTATAAAGGGAACATTTTTTTATCTCAAAATTCTTCTTTAAAACAAAGGTTTTTAGATTAGTTTCACTAATCTCCTACTGTGGTTCACTCTAGATTTCAAAAAAATATAAACACGCTAAGAAATATTTCTTTTTGAAAGGCATGAAAAAATACATTAATACTTTTGTAGTTGCATTTAACACCTGTCAAAGGAACAAGGACGAGACGATGAAGACTCTTGAGGAATTACAACCACTGCTAATAAAAACCACAATCTGGACTAACATTTCCAAGGATTTTATAGTGGACCTTCCAAAAGAAGGAAACAAATAAATAATCACAATAGTACTCAACCACCTTTCCAAATATGTTCACTTTTATGCCCTACATCACCCATTTACAACCTCCATAGTTTCCCACGTTTTCATGGATTATATTTTTAAGTTACATGGCATGCACACTTCCATTTTATTAGATCAAGATCCCACATTCAATAACAAATTCTAGCACGGGTTATTTAAAATTTTGGGTGCACAATTGAAAATGAGAGTTGCATACCATCGCCAAAATGATGGTCAAAAGGAAGAGGTCAACAAGGTTTTGGAAACATATTTGAGATTCTTTTCTTTAAACATCTAGCACCAATGGGCATAATGGCTACTCATTGCAAAATGGTGGTATAATACCACTATCATGGCCTTACCAAAATGAAACATATGACGATGTCTATGGCCAAGAAAACCCTTCATTGGATTTATATTTACTAGGAACATCCAATGTTCACAAATTGGATCGCATGCTTCACACCAAAGAATTTGTTCCCTGGCCACATGAGGATCTTCTAGTTCTAGCTCAAAACCAAATGAAGAAACAGGCTAACCAACATCACTCCAAGAATTACTTTGTAGAAGGGGACCATGTTTTTATTCTCCTTCAAACCTATAAACAAACATCTCTTAAAGGAATGGGTCACCAAAAGCTAGAACTAAAATTATATGGATCCTATCAGATCCTTCAATGCATCAGACAAGTGGCCTACAAGATGGGTCTTCTACCCTACTCCAAGATACATCTAGTTTTCCATGTCTCATGTTTGAATAAGATCGTTGGATGGAATTGAATAGTATAAAATATCCTTCTATAAATCGATGAATAAGGGTCCATTTATCCTCAACCACAAGTAGTATTGACCAGTAGAGAGTGTCAACTATGCTAATGCACACTCTAGAAAGTCTTGATCTAGAGGAAAGATATGTAGCCAAAAGTTGCAACTTGGGAAGCGACATCGATTTTATAGGAATTTCCACACTTCTAACCTTCAGGTGAAGAATTATTTTGAAGGGTTTTGGTGCAAACCCCCTTCCCTCCTAAAGGGATGCTTGACCTCCCGGTCTTGGATCGTTTGAATTTCTGAGTCGGAGTGATTCCTTGGGTCCCTGGGAACACTCGAAACTACCTTACCCACACATAGAGGCTCTTCTGCACATGACCACGACTATGAACGTGGGTATACCTCCTTCATGGTTCGGATTTCGGGGATATCTCAAATCCTTTCTTCACTCCTTCCCGAAGCGCTCAGCTCCGAGTCTCTGAACTTATTCCACACATCTCCTCAGATTCTCCGGCCCCATACTAGTTCAGACTTCATGACCCCATGAAACTCTAGGAATTTCACTCAAAACCTCCAATCTCCTGTTTTCTGAATTATTCAACCTGTCGCCACGCATTCACCTATGGTCAACGGTCGATATTGAATTGCGACTTCAGATTTCGCGACTTGGTCTTTGTCAAATTTTCAACTTGTCGAGCCTCTAAAGTACTGAAATACTCCCCCAGTTCTCTTCCTTGCAACTTCACTAGATCTAATGGTCTGGAGTCATTAAGTACCAAAATACTCCCTCGGTTCTCCTCCTTGCAACTTCACTAGATCTAACGGTCTAGAGTCATTTGTCTCCCTCTGAGAACAAATCTTACCTACTAGATTTTCATGAGAAGTTCAAGGATTCCTTTCCTTGAAGCTTTTTGTCACTTTCCCTCTTGAAATTTCCTTCTCTGATTTTTTCCCTTGAACAATATCTTCGACACTTAGTTGAATTCCTTGGCCTATGCACACCTTGCAACAGAATTTCATTCACACTCACTCCTCTGTGAATGATTTTTCACTCCTTGCGACTATTCTCCAACTGCTTTTAACTCCCTCGTGACTAAATCACGCTATCCTTCATGATATTTTGAGTCTGAAAACTCTATTCTACACTCCTTGCAGATGTCGATGCAGTCTTTTCATACGTCTAAGTTCTTCTATCTCTTCTGATCTTTTGAGTCGAAATAGACTCAGTCACGCACTCCTTGCAGACACTATGCACACCTTTCATTCACTCAATTAAAAGAAATACTTGGGACCTATCTATTCCTCACAAAAACTCATACATTCAACAAAGAAAATGCAGTCATGGGTTCAAGAGAAGAAATAACAGATAATTGAAAAAAATAACAGAAAGTATACCATTCATTCAGATAGACACATACCCATACACACATTTGGGATAATATTCTTCTGTTATATTCATCCAACTGAAAATTACACACATTCAGATAAATTTTCTCTGTACTCCCCAACTCTTAGCTTACAATGGAAATCTACACATGAGATTCAACCGCTACAACAATTATCAACAATAATTGGCAACCAACAACTTACTACCATCAACACAATTGACAACAACCCCTACTGGTCAATATTACAAAGATTTATACAAAGAGGCTATCTTCGAGCATTCCCTCTAACTACTCTACGCTACCTTAAATGGAATTAAATGCTATCAACTACTTAGCGCCTATTACAATAAGTATTGTGTCAGACAGATAAGAGCGTAAGCTCCAAATCTGTACTGCGATCCGATCCATAAAACAAAATACATTCCCCCATCATCTTCCATGATGGCTCAACCTCCGATATTTAAATAAATTCATAACTCAAAAAGTTCTCTCAGATATTTCATTAATACATTGATCAGTTTGAAATTCAAAATATTTCAAAATGTGTGCTAGTGCGCCCAACTGTCCTCCACGGTTATGCTTTGTTGGCGATGCTTCTGCATCATACTCCCTTGGTTGAAAAATTCATGGAATCCTGTCCATGAGCTCCTGCACCTATATTCCATGCTTCTAGATCTCTGCTTCATTAACCCAGCTGGCATCTTCCGTTGGTCATCCTTTCCATTTCACCAAGTATTCAAAATACGTCTTCCTTCTGGTTTTCTTACCAACCCTTTGATTTATGATCTTTTCCATCTGCGGATTTTGTGCTACATGCATCTATTTCTCCCGTTGAATATTTCTTTGATCATTATCTCTTTTGGTTCCATATTCCCTATAAAGATACATGTCTATAATGTTGAATATGGATGATATACCCACATCTTCTGGCAGCTCTAACTCATAAGCATTCTCGCCAAATCTCCTCAAGATTTTACATGTCCCTATTTTTTTCAACTTCAGCTTGTTATATGTTTCTCTCGGGAATATTTATTTCCTTAGATGTGCTAGAACTTGATTTTTGACTTCAAATTCAAGCTTTTTCCTGTGTTGATCAGCCCTGCACTTGTATTTGCAACTGGTCTTCTTCAACTACTCCTTGATCTGATTGTGAAGTTCTTGCATTTCTGTAGCAAATATTTAGCTCTCGCGCTTCTAAACTCACCTTTATTCATATATCTTAACTCCGAAACCCCTCTTGGATTCATTCCATAAATGATTTGAAATGGAATTTTCCCAGTGCTCTTGTTCACTAAATCATTATATGAAAACTCGACTTGTGCTATAATTTGATCCCACTGACTATGGTGTTTAGTGACCAAACTTCTCAGCAAATCTCCTAGAATTCTATTCACCACTTCAGTTTGTCCATCTATCTATGGATGATATGCAAAACTGAAAGATAGCTCTGTCCCCAATTTTTTCCACAACATCCTCCAGAAATGACCAACAAATTTGGTATCCCTGTCTGAAACTATATTCCTGGGAAATCCATGGAGTCTCACAATCTCTTTGAAAAAACAATTTGCAACATGCATTGTGTTGGAACATATATATATTTTTCAAATAATCTAGATATTAAATGATTTGAAGCCGCCTACTTTTTAAACAACAAAACGCTAACGATAAACCTCAAATATCAGATTTCGGGGTTTCACATATCTGACATTCCAACATGTCGAAGCTCTCAATGCCCCGACATGCGAAATAGAAAAATTGGGATAAGCTTAATCATGATCATCGAAGCATTAAAATGTGATTATCACTAATCTGTCACATCACGACTTCACGAGTCGGGAGTCATGCCTTGAGCGACCTTCAAATGTCCCGATACGTGAAGTTGCAAAATTGACTTAAGATAAAACTGATTAATTACACGACTAATGATAATTAACGAAAATTAATTTTTATCGCGACTTCGTGATTTGACAGTTTTGTCTTGAACAACAACTTATAACCCCGATACCTGAGGTCGTGAAATTTCCAAACTAATCACAATTAATTAAAAAAAAAACTTAAGCTTGATTAAAATTAATCAAATCATAATTTCGCAATTCGGGGTTCATAGCTAGAGACTAAGAGTAAAATCACCCGAGACTACGAATTCCAAAAAAATATTAAGGACTAATCATGATTAATTAAAAGTTTAATCTTGATTAATTAATATCTTAAACAACCTTTTACCTTGTAAAACTTATGGGCGAAAATTAAATACTTCTAAAATTATCCCATGTCATGAAATATAAAAAATTTATGGCATTAATAGCATATTAGAGAAATGATTGGAAATAAGATCTTTCTTTACCTCCAAATATTTCTATTAAAATAATTAAACACCATGTCATCAAGGACCCACGTAGACTAGAATGCTTAATGTGAAAGGATTTCTATCATTAGTTAAATTTCATTTTAGTTTTCACAAAGTCGGCTTGGCGAGATAACCATTGTTTGTATTTTCATCCTCTGTGACAGGAAATATAATTTCAATATTATATATCATGGCTCCATGGAAAACGCCCAAAACAACTGGTGAAAGTTCAGGCCAAAGTTCAGATATTCTTTCTGATACCTCCCCTAGAAAAATCAACACAACCAAAACATGGATGCATGTTTTCGACACCTTGAAATATGAGCTAGTAAATTTCCCAGACGATTCGAGCGACAATGAAAAAGAAGACTTGTATATCAAATACAAGGTTGTTTCTCAGTTGGAGATGCACAAGGTAGTGACAAGGCCATGACTCTTACCCTATTATGATATGATTGGATGGGAACTGGATCATGTAGATGTCCCAACTAGAACAATATGCAATTCTCATAAGGTGGTTGTCAAGTCATTTCGGTCGGAGCATCTACAGGTGATGTACAAGCTATCTCCCACACCAAACTTCACTTACAATGCCAAATTCTTAGAGGGTTTCAAAAAGAAAGAATGTGAGCAATTTGGAAAAAGATTATCCGACCTAATCAAGGACTGGTGTTCACGCCTTGAAAAGTTCAGAGATCATTCTCATGCTATATACACAATCTCATCGTTACAACCACAGTTCATGTATATAGTGATGATGGTGTGAAAAATTTAAGGGAAAGAGAATACTGCACATTTTTTCCTCTCATGGGTACCACTTATCCACACAGTAGCGGAGGAATACTATTTCGATTGGGCCAAAATGTTGTCAGACAGTCTGGCTAGTTAAGTTACAGAATATCAGAAACAAAAGGTGAATGGGAAAGTAGCCTCATTTTTCATGTCTTCTTACAATATGGATGCCATTTGTTTCATGGCACCTTTTCCATTAATGAGTTGGATATGGAATGCAAATAACGCAGAGCTTATTCACATATACCACTCAAAAATCTGGGAAGATAAAGCCAAAGACTTCATCTATGATATTTTCAACTGGGTAATAGTATCGATGCATGTCGTTATTTCGGCCACCCACCTCCCAGGATTTCAGATAAAATTGTGGCCAACCTAGGCAGCGTGGTAGACTCATACATCAAAGAACAATTCTCTTACATTAGGGTTTTTGGCTGTTTTGTTCACCCTTATGCCCTGTCACTATTCTTACCAAACAAGATAGTATGTCATGAGGTTGTTAGGTGAAATGTACTCGATGGGATCAACAAAGAACTCAAAGGAGTTCAGAAAAAGGTATGGCCATAGTTTCTCCTACACATTGGTATATTTTTTTTATTGGATTTCAACCATTCCAAAGTGGAGGCCACGACCTTAGAAGAAATGAAACTGGTAGAAATTGAATTCAAGAAACACGACCCTCATAAGGTCGTGGGTAACCACATGGAAAGTTGTGGTCTAAAAAGATACGAGCACAAAGATTCCCCTCATGACGAGAATTTCTGAGGAGTGAGATCCTACTCAGAAGTCTTAAGTCGGGTTCGAGCTCTGTTGCTCGAAGGGATGATAGAATTTTACAAATTTTAGGAACACTGGAGAAGTAGCCTCCCCAAATTTTTATAGGGGAGAGTCTCAACATCTCCATATATACAGCAAGCAAAAACCAAAGGTTCAATAGCCACAAGCCCTGGAAAACAAGAGACTCAGAGAAACATAGAGGAAACTGAGACCTCGAACCAGGAAACTGAGATCCCAAACCAAGAAGAAGAACCCCCAGAGATAGATACACCAGGTAAACAGGTCAAGGATCAAGCATAGATACCCTCAAAAAGAGTAGGAGACACACCATTGCCTACATCAAATGAGCCAACCACAGACGCTACCATGAAAAAATCATCCACAGAAATAAGTAGTCCCATTCCATTTGTCACACCCTTACAATCTTCCAAGGGGGACCCCAATGCGAGAACAATATTCAAAGAAGATATAACACCTATCTCTATAGAAGAGTTACCTCCTAGCGATTTATTTTTTAGCAAGAAAAGGAAATCCATGGTGAAGCGAGAAATGCACCAAAGGGTGGGTGCAGTGACTAAAAGTTACATAATATTAACTAATGGAGAAGCCTTAGAAGAGGTAGAATTTGCTGAAGAGGTAGCAAGAACATTGGGGGCTTATGAAACAACCAACCAATATTCAGTTGGGACCTTGAAGGAACGGTTGAAACAAAAATACATGTTAATTAGCAAATTATAGACTTAGATAGTAGTTGTAGAGACAAATTCCACGAGTGAGGCATACAAAGACCTTGAACAAGCCAGAGAAACCGACCAATAGGAAATCGAACAGATCAAATCCAATCTTGAGAAAATTCCCCAATTGTCTCAAATAATCCAAACACAGTTCGATCAACGAGAGGAGTTAATAAAATAGCTGCAATCTAAATTAAATCCTACTGAAATTAAGTTCATAGATATAACAGTATTCCAAACCCAAGCCATGGAAATATGAAAGAATATAGAAGCAACTTAAAAGGGTATACTTTCTAAAGTAGAAATCATCCAGAATCATTTTCAGATGATAGATCAAGCATTAAATAATATCACCTTAAGAGAAAGAGAAGCTAAGGCGGCTCGGGGGTGCTTTCCAGGAGGCTATTATATCTTCAGGGAAAGAGGAAATGGTCATCACTTCCAGATTATCCATTCTAGAAAAAATTAGAGGTAACATCTTGCTAAAGGCATGGGAGCACAATATAACATAAAAAACAAAAATGGCTAAAGAGGGGAGAGATTCTTGTGAAGAAACATTTGGCCTACAAAATAAAAAAAAAATTAGATCTTGATAAGGAAAGTAGCTCCAGAACATTGGGTAAAATTAACATAGTCAAACATCTGCTAGATATTAAGGAAAATGTGGAAAGAGACCAAGTTGAACTATCTTAGATAAGACAGGTCGACAATTCTCAAATAGATAAATGGTTAATAAAGACAAATCTATAACTAATATCTATCATTATAGAAGATGGGAAAATAGGAGAAATATTTCCATAGCTGGAAAATAAGTGTTACATTTTCAGGGCAAATAAGCAAACAAAACCTTCCAAGTTGATAGCCTAGTTGGTAGAAAGGTGTATCGAATGTATTGAAAAGGGGAAGGGGGACGCCCCTGGAGGCCAGTAATACAGTTACACGTACTACCTTATTTTGGATCTAGCAGACAAAGAAAGGAAAACACCCTGCCAACATGAGAGAAGACAAGGGATTATGAAGTGAAGCATTTCACCTTCTCATTTGTAACCGAAACCTTTAGAATGGTAGAGTTTCAAATGCTTAAATCTTTTATAAATATACATTTTGAGAAAGGACCAAGAGGCTTATTTTTGCCAATTGTAAACGAGAAAACTCTCTTTATTGAGAATTAATACAAATACAGACCAAAGATTCTACATTTCGTCTATTTTGAGTTATGTGTTCTTCTGTCCTTCCATATTCCAACATGCTTTCATATACATTTCTTTGATGAATGTTTAAATCACAATTTAGTACAACATCTACTGTGGTTATATTTCACTTAGTAATTTGATAACAAACAGATTTTCCTCTGTATTTACTGTTAGTAAATAAAAGACCTGCATGTTAATTAGATACTATATTTTATACTTCATTGAAGGTTACATCACTCACTTTATTCTTCTATTACAAAGTAAGATTCCTCAGTAATTGATGCCTTGCTTTGATTAGTAGCTTTATGTTTTCTTTCAATTCATTCAATATTTCAAATTTAACTCAGATGCGAGAAACAACCTCTAAGCTATTATAATATTAATTTGATTTAAATAACTTTTCCCTTATTATTTCGGTGGTGAGAGGCAAACATTGAAACCTTTCCTCATTTATTGATGCCTGACATTATACTTTAAGCCTTGGTATAAACTCAAGAACAACATATTTTTGGCACCATTGCCGGGGATAGAGAAACGAAGTTATTTTTCCCTGGGAGAATGACATTTGCAAGTTTCTCTCTTTGATAGTGAACAAAGATTGAATACATTATAAAGGATAAGTTTTTATTATTCACTTGGCGACTCCACAATTAAATAAGATGGCATCTGGTCAAAGGAATATCGGACAAAACCTTAGATGATAAGCAGACCATGCCTATTTTTGACCCCGGAAAAATTCTAAAACCAAGAGGATACCTTAAGCAAGACATTGTGGTTTACCAACCTAAGTCCACACAGTCTAAGGCTAATATTCCACTTGAACCATTAAATCCACAAGAAGTTTCCACCGAAATCCTTTTCGGAGAAATGTCGGCTAACACAGTTGAAGCTGAAACCGTAAACCCTGAATTAGTTTTACCTGAAATTAAGACTGAAGCTTATTCAACTACCTCCCATGTAAATGAAGGTAAGAAACCTATAGTGAAGCCCCCTTTGTTGGATTACTGAGAGGGGGGTTGAATCAGTAATAGCGTAATTATAATCCTTTTTCTTCAAATGTTATATCAATGTAGAATTATTATCCAATAATGAGCAGTAAGAAATAAACAATCACACACATACAGAATAGACTAGTGTTTTACGTAGAAACCCAAATTGGGAAAAAACCACGGAATGCTTCTTCCTATATGTATTGAAGAATTACATTCATTGGAAGCACCAACTTCATTTGTTTTCTAGTTGCAACTGGAAGGAGGCTCCAACCCCCTAGTTTCTCAGGCTACAACCTGAGGGAAGCTCCAACTCCCCAATTCTCTGGCTACAACTAGAAGGAGGCTACAACCCCCAATGTTCTTCGGCTACAACCGGAAGGTGGCTACAACCACATGTCCTTTCCCCATACTACCACCTTGAAGTAGAAGTAGAATGATGGAACCACTCTCACACTATCACTGTCAGATATACCGTTGTAAACCTGTATCAATAAACCTATACCATGCATCAACCATGCATCAACCTATACCTCAGCCTGTACCATAAACAAGTTCATCAACCATGCACCAACCTTTAATCAACTTGGACCATAAACAAGTGCATCCAGCCATGTACCAAGTATGTACCAATCATGTTTCAACTACTCATCAACTATATCTCATCAATATGTACCAACATCATCAACTATACAACTCATGTATGTGTGCCAACTCATCAACTACTTGTCTCAACCATGTACTCAACATGTACCACAACCAAAGCCCTCATCAATTTCATCATACAAATCTGATTTGTAGGTCTACAACAGACCTGGTGTATATGATCACATTCCTTCAAACCTTCCTTAACTTTAAAAACAAGAGACTAGCATTTTCATCAAACTTTTCTTTAGTCTCACAAGACTAGTTTTGGATTAGTCAACAACCTTGAATTGAAGTAATCATAACTTTGAACCTGTAATGTATAAATATCTGTAACTGATACACAATGTTCTTCAGTGTGTTGTATGCAATTCCTCCAAGTGTCACTACTTGGAACCTCTCAGAAAAGGAGTTATATAAAAAATGGCATACCTTGTTGAATTCTGGCTTATTCTAGAGAGCGACCTTGTAGAGCATGCCCCACACAAAATATTTGATTAATTGATCTGAAAATGTTACAAAACATACTAGATACTATACCTTAACCAACACATTTGTTATCAATGAATTTGGATCTGTTATGAAGAATTTATGACATTTTTTACCGAAACACTTGATTTTGACTAGTTTCAGGATTGGCCACAAACCCTATTTTCCACGGAGTGTAACTACCAAAATACAATGACCCACAAGATGAATTGTTTACCATATATACTTGGATATGTTTTCTCACTTGCATAAAAATTTCACAGTCTGAATAGTTATAGAAAAAAATTTATAGAGAAAATGATGAGATGACCTATAAATAACATACCTTAGAAAGCACTGTCGAAAGAATTTATCCTTCCTTGCATTTCGGCCTTCTATTCTTCACCTTCACTCAGAATGTTGGTTTATATATCCTTGGTTACCTCAGACACATATAGATATTCAATATTCTCAAGTGTGATTCAAATGAGAGAGCCTTGCCTCTTATTTATACTCTCCAAGTAGCTTCCTTAAAAACATCTTCTAGGTCACTTGGCCCACTTT
>ML778742.1:988544-998999 GCA_009831015.1 Picea engelmannii
TATCTTCTACTAGTAGAACATTTTCTGCCTTTTCATTCTTGTTCCCAATTCGGACTGTGCCTTTTCCAATGATTTTGGATGAATCATCATTTCCAAAGGAGATTGATCCATCTCTTTCCTTTCGTAATGTAAGAAACTTGTCTTTATCACCTATCATGTGTTTTGAACATTCACTGTCAACATACCAATCATGTTTCTTCTGTTTATCTTGTAGAGCGATTGTGCATTCTTCATTGCTATGTTGATCTTGCTTTCTTATCCATGTCATTTTCCGAGGTTCTTGTTTGTGACTCTATTGAGGTTCTTTAGGAGGGACTTCCATTCTACAATTTTTGGCCATGTGTCCAAAATTGTTACATTTGTAACATTCCACTTCAGTACTCAAAGATTCAAACCTGTTGTAACTTCTTCTCTGTGTTTCACTAGGTCTTCTTGAATAATCCCTTTGTGGATGGCTCTCAAAGTAGTTATTGTTCCTGTTGTTAGCTCTACAATTTACAACTTTATGTTCAAAATTATTACATGCATAACATAAACCAAAAAATATAGTTTGATACCTGGTAGTTGAAGATCTTATGAAATGAGGTGCTCTTATGAATCCTTCTTCTTCTTGAGGCCTATCTATCTGTTGTTGATTCTGAAATCTGAATCTTCTCAGTGGAGGAGTGTCTCTGTAATCTTCCTTGTATATCTTCTTATCCTCTTTGATTGTTTCTACATAACTTTTTGGATTTGTTTCTTACTCTGTTGTTTTGGAGCTTGATCCCTTTTCTGTCTGATTGTATCCAAGTCCGAACTTGTCAAGATAAGATTTTTGACTGCTGATAATGTCATCTAGAACTTTTGAGCCGTTTTACATATTTCTCTTTTGAATATCCTTTCTTAGTGTGACAATCTCTGCTTCAAGGTTTCCAATGATCCTGTCCTTTCCTTCTAGATGTTCTTTGAGTGCTTATTTAATTCTTTCATCTTCTTCTATTTGAAACTTCAATTTTTTGATCATTTGTTCTAGCTCTTGAGTGTCTTTTTTATTATCTAGTTCTTCTTCTAGTTTCTTGTTTTCCTTCTTTTCTCTTCTGATAACTTCTATGGCACTCATTAATTCTTCTTGGAAGTCAAATTTTGCCTCTTCAATTTCTTCTTCATATGCTTCTTCATATTCTTCTTCGGAGTCTTCTATATTATAGTGTTCTACTGCCATGAATAGAACTCTCCCTGTTTCATTGTCACTGACTTCATCTTCATCTGATGATGAGATGTCTTCTTTGGTACAAAATTTTTTCTTGAAAACTTTCTTTGTAGTTCTTTTACCTTTATATGTTTGTCTACCTTTTGAGTAACCTTCATCATTTCTCTTTTTCTTATGAGGACATTTGTTAGCAAAATGACAAATACCATCACAATTGAAACAAATTATAGGAAACTTACCTCTGTACCTACCGTTGGTTCCCTTGTTCAGTCTTTTGATGAAGTTGGCCACTTATTCACCATCTTCTGAGACGTCACTGTTGCTTCTATATTCTTCTTGTTCCTTTTTATTTTTCTTTGATATTTTGGATGCTTTGAAGGGTGTTGTTTTACATCTGGATTTTCCTATTCAGTTCTCATCTCATATGCTGTGAAGATTCCATGTAGTTCGTCCATGCTTATTGATTTTAGATCCGATCTTTCTTCTAGTGATGATATCTTAGGGTTGAATCTCATAGGACGAGATCTTAGTACCTTTTGAACAATTACAGATTCTTTAATTTCTTCTCCCAATCCTATGATTGCATTCACTATTTCATCGACTCGTAAGAAGTAGGCTGTGATATCTTCATCTTCCTTCATTTTTAGTTGTTCGATCTGATCTCTGTAAGTTTGAAGCTTTGCTCTTTTGACTTTTGAATCTCCATCATAAATATTTTGAAGCTTGTCCCAAATCTCTTTAGCATATTTACAATGTGAAAATTTGGTGAATACCGTATCACTGAGACCATTCAAAAGTGCATTTATGGCTTTGGAATTATTCTCACCGAGTTTCACTTCTTTGTAATTTCTTGGTGGAACTGCTAGTGCTGTGTATCCATCTACAATTGATTTTCAAACTTGAAATCCATGTGCATGTATATATGCCTTCATCCTTATGCTCCAAAAAGAATACTTTTGTCCATCAAACTGTGGTATTCCATTTTTATACGAGTTGGTACTCTCCATGATCTACCTTTTAGTGGTTAAACTAATTTCTAAAGGAACCTGCTCTGATACCAATTGTTGGATTACTGAGAGGGGGGGTGAATCAATAATAGCATAATTATAATCCTTTTTCTTTAAATGTTATATCAATGTAGAATTATTATCCAATAATGAGTAGTAAGAAATAAACACTCACACACATACACAATACACTAGTGTTTTACGTTGAAACCCAAATCGGGAGAAAACTACAGAATGCTTTTTCTTATATGTCTTGAGGAATTACATTCATTAGAAGCACCAACTTCCTTTTTTTTCCAGCTACAACTGGAAGGAGGCTCCAACCCCCTAGTTTCTCTTGCTACAACCTGAGGGAAGCTCCAAATTCCCAATTCTCTGGCTACAACCAGAAGGAGGCTGCAACCTGAGGGAAGCTCCAACTCCCCAATTCTCTGGCTACAACCAGAAGGAGGCTACAACCCCCAATGTTCTATGGCTACAACCGGAAGGTGGCTACAACCACCTATCCTTGCCTCGTCCTGCCACTCTAAAGTAGAAGTAGAATGATGGAACCACTGTCACATTATCACTGTGAGATATACTGTTGTAAAACTATACAAATAAATTTGAACCATGCATCAACCATGCATCAACCTGTACCTCAACCTGTAATCAACCTATACCATAAACAAGTGCATCAACCATGCACCAACCTGTAATCAAGATGTATCGTAAACAAGTGCATCCAACCATGTGCTAAGTATGTACCAATCATGTTTCAAATACTCATCAACTATGACTCATCAATATGTACCAACATCATCAACTATACATCTCATGTATGTGCGCCAACTCATCAACTACTTGTCTCAACCATGTACTCAACATGTACCAGAACCAAAAGCCCTCATAGATTTCATTATCCAAATATGATTTGTAGCTATGTAATAGACCTGGTGTATATGATCACATTCCTGCAAACCTTCCTTAACTTTAAAAACAAGAGACTAGCATTTTCATCAAACTTTTCTTTAGTCTCACAAGACTAGTTTTGGATTAGTCAACAACCTTGAGTTGAAGTAATCATAAATTTGAACCTGTAATGTATAAAGATATGAAACTGATACACAATGTTATTCAGTGTGTTTTATACAATTCCTGCAAGTGTCACTACTTGGAACCTCTCAAAAAAGGAGGTATAGCAAAAATGACGTACCTTGCTAAATTGTAGTTTATTCTAGAGAGCGACCTTGTAGAGAGTGCCCTGCAAAATTTTTTTGATAAATTGATCTGAAAATGTTACACAGAATAATAAATATTGTAACCTAACCAAAACATTTGGTATCACTAAATTTGGATATGTTATTAAGAAGTTATGACGTTTTTACCCGAAACACCTGATTTTGACTAGTTTCAGGACTGGACACAAACCCTATTTTCCACGTAGTGTAACTCCAAAAATAAAATGACCCAGAAGATGAATTTTTTACCAAAGATACTTGGATATCTTTTCTCACTTGCATAGAAATTTCACAGTCTGAATAATTATAGAAAAAAAAGTTATAGATAGAATGGTGCGATAACCTGTAAATAACATACCTTAGAAAGCACCATAAAAATAATTTATCCTTCCTTGCATTTCAGCCTTCTTTTCTTCACCTTCACTCAAAATTACAGTTTAGATATCCTTGGTTACCTCAGGCACATATAGATATTCAATATGCTCAAGTGTGATTCAAATGAGAGAGCCTTGCCTCTTATTTATACTCTCCAAGTAGCTTCCGTAAAAACATCTTCTAGGTCACTTGCCCCACTTTCCTTATTTTAGGGTTGGGTCCACTTCTAATTTCTCCATTAAATTTATTATTGAAATAATTTATTTTGTATTCACTTTGAATTATAATACATTCATCACTTCACTTTATTATTTACCTTTTAAAATCTCTTAAACTACTTTGACTACTTTGACCTTTTGGGGCTTCTAGATGACATATGAGGGTCCTCCAACTTCATAAGGCCATAACTCTCAAACCGTGAGGAGTTATGTGATGTTCTACATACCACCAAAAATGGCATGACATTTACTATCCATATAGAATAGTATTATCTGAAAATATATCATAACTCATAGCATTACCCATCAAACAAACTTGGGTCCATTACCCAAACTTGGGGTCTCCAACTTCTCATGGCCATAACTCTCTAACCATGAGGAATTATGTGGAGTTCCACATACCACCAGAAATGACATGAAAAACACTATCCATATAGGATATTTTCCCTTACAAATTCACTTTCATTCATCTCATTATTCCACAATTAAGCATGGGTTCTCTTACTCCACAAAGCGTCTTCCCGTGAGGGCTTTCACCATAAGGGGACAACTTTGGAGTTCATCCATATTTACTTCTTATCAACCATGACAAAAAAATAATGAGTCATATTTACATCAAACAATATTGGGTCCATTACCTAAACCTTTGTGCTACGGGCCTTTCTTCAAGGGTTGACATCAATGACAACTAACCTTAATTAACACACTTCTATTGATATTCCATCATTTCTCGAGCTAAAATTCCCAGCCTCACAAAGTCTCAAAGAATATATCATACACTCAGGTTCAATTCCTGTCGATTCTCCCATTTACATATCTTGTAAATTGGAAGAACTGAGTCCCCGTCTCCCGTTTCCCTCTTTTTCAGTTTTTTCGTCTCCTGATAAATGGTTCTCAGAACCTTTCTTGCTTCATCCCGAAGAAGCTAAAAGATCATTGTATGTCTTTGAAAACCCTCTTTACAACTTACCAGTTTCCTCTCCTAGGATGTCTATGGTTGCTGTTGTAGGAGGAGGAGGGGGCGGTCAAGGGCCACCCGCAACCCCCAATTTTTTTTCCAAAGTAGCTACCAGATACGCCCCTTTGGTCCTCCCAGTGCCCCTTCATGATTTACCTGAACACTACATGAAAAATCTGCTTAAGTTTACAGGGGAAGGAGACCTAACCATAGTCAAACATATAAATTTATTTGATCAATTCGCAGATATTCTAGGTCTCGAGCACGAAGACGTGTATTCACAGATGTTTGTTCAAGATTTCGAAGGAAAGGTGAGAACCTAGTTTCGAGGTTTTCCCACAGGTTCGATAGGATCCTTTGATGAGTTAGAAAACTCTTTTCTCAGGCAATGGGGTGAGAGAAAGTATCACCTATATTATTTAACTGAGTTTGGGGATTTAAGGAAGAAAAATTCAAAAGCTCTTATTGAATTCATTAAAAGATTTAATAAATTATATAACAAGATCCCAGTTGAAGATAAAACTTCCCAACCTACAACAAAGATAACTTTTGCAGGGGCTTTCGAACTAGATTTCACACTATTATTGAGAGAAAGGAGAACTTTCGAACTTACTTGAATGCAAGATGATGCCTTACATTATACTTTAAGCCTTGGTATAAACTCAGGAACAACACGTCGCATCATTGGTCTCTGGCATGGGATAAAGTGTGCCATATTTGAAAATATGTCCACCACCACAAATATGGAATAAATCCCTCTTTGTGTTTTTGGCAATCCCAACACAAAACTCATTCTTATTGCATCCCAAGGCCTCTCTGGAATAGGCAATGGATGATACAATCTAGTGTTTTGTTTCTTCCCCTTGGCATACCGGCAAATCTTAAATTTGTTCACAAATATCTTTACCTCCACTCTCATACTTGGCCAATAATATAAATTGGCTACTTGGGGAAATGGTTTTTCATGGCCGAAGTGTCTAGCTAGACCTTTGTTATATTTTTCCTTCAAAAAATTCTCCCTCATTGAGAATTTGGGTATAAACAAATGACATCCCTTGAACAACAACCCATCTTGAATAAGATGTTTGTCCCACGAGCTTTTGTCTCTGAGCACAGGGTTCACACATGCTTCATATGCTTCTCCAAAACCTGGATCACTGTGATACATTTCCTTAAGGTGATCAAACCCCAAGGTCTTGATTTGAAATTCCTGCAGAATTAAAATTCTCTCGCTCAATTCATCAGCAACTTTGTTAACATTTATAGAAATATGTTTAATGAAAAAAGTGAAATTTTGCATAAATTCTCTCCACTTAGCATGTTTATGGTTTAACTTCTTTTGTCTGGTTATGAATTGCAAAGCATGATTATCGATATACAAAAGAAACTCCTTCGGTATGAGATAATGTCTCCATTTCTTCAACGCGTGGATTATGGAATAAAACTTTTTGTCATATGTGGAGTAGTTATGTTTAACTTCATTCAACTTCTCACTGAAATATGCAATAGATCTATTGTCCTGGCTTAATACCGCTCCAATTTCAACTCCACTCGCATCACATCTTACCTGAAACATCTTTCTGAAATCTGGTAGAACCAGAATCAGTCGTTTAGTTATCTTCTCCTTCAATATGTTGAAGCTTCTATCAGTCTCTTCTGTCCATTTGAAAGACTTGTGTCATTTCTTCACTATATCCATCATCTGAGCACTAATCCCACTAAAATTCCCGATGAACTTCCGATAAAAACTTGCTAACCCATGGAAGCTTCTTGCCTCAGATATTCTTTAGTGACGACCATTCTTTGATCACTTTCACGTTTTTGGGATCCATATTCAACTCATTTGAAGAAATAAAAAAACCCAAATATATGAGATTTGTCTTTAAGAAAGAGGACTTTTTCAAATTAATTAACAACTTCTCTTGATGCAACCTCCTCATCACCAATACTAAATATCTCAAGTGTTCTTCCTTACTCTTGCTAAACACCAATATATCATCTAGATACATAATCACGAGCTTACCAATGAAATTATTTAATACTTCATTCATTAGCCTCATAAAAGTGCTTGGGGCATTGGTTAAGCCAAACGAAATAACAATCCATTCATATAACCCCTCATTCATCTTGAATGTTGTTTTCCACTCGTCATCTTCTCTCATGTTGATCTGGTGATATCCACTTTTCAAATCTATCTTTTAAAAATAGTTGGACCCACTTAAACAATCCATCAAGTCATCCATCCTTGGTAATGGAAACCTGTATCTGATGGTGATCTTATTTATGACTCTCGAGTTCATACACATTCTCCATCCTCCATCCTTCTTTGTACTTAGTACAATTGGTACCACACATGGACTCAAACTTTCTCTGACCAATCCTTTGTCTAACAAATCTTGAACATGTCTCTTCACTTCCTCATTCTCTTGAGGCATCAATCTGTATGCTTCTTTATTCAGAAGACTTGCTCTTGGTATCAAGTCAATGTGATGACTTATTCTCTTGATAGGTGGCAATGAGTTTGGAAACTCATCCACTACAATATCAACAAAGTTCTCTAGTAGTTTTTGAACTTCCTCAGGAAAATCCTCCAATGAAGTACTGGTAAGGACAACCCTCGGTTTCCTTACTACAACAAACTACATCTCATGTTCCTTTTTTACTTCATTTAGGAGTTCCTTCCCACTCATGAGAAGTATGCTCGTGCTGGCTTCCTCCTTCACCTTATTTTCCTCAATTGGTAGCAACATGTGTGTACTACCATTCTTCTCTAAGGTGTATGTGTTTCTCCTCCCATCATTAATAAAATTCATGTCATACTGCCAGGGTATTCCCAAAAAAAAATGATAGACATCCATAGGAATCACATCACATAGGATCTCATCCCTATATCCTCCTATTTTAAAATTAACCAGACATTGTTGAGTAAATGTTACCTGATGAACTTTTTGCAACCACGAGACTTTGTATGGTGTCGAATGCGTAGTTGTCTCTAGCTCTAGATTCTCCACTATCTCTGTGGATACTAAGTTGTCAGTTATCCCATTGTCAATTATTACCTTGTAAACTCTGGCTTTCATTTTGCAAGTTGTCCTGAATGAATTGTTCCTCTGCACTAGTTTTTCAGTCTCTGGCTCTTGCTTCAAAAGAACCTTATTCATCATCAAGGATCTTCCATATTTGGATGATGAAATTGATGAGGGCTTTTGGTTGTGATACATGTTGATTACATGGTTGAGACAAGTAGTTGATGAGTTGGAACACATACATGAGGTGTATATTTGATGATGTTGGTACATATTGATGAGTCATAGTTGATGAGTAGTTGACACATGATTGGTACATACTTGGTATATGGCTAGATGCATTTGTTTATGGTACAGGTTGATTACAAGTTGGTGCATGGTTGATGCACTTGTTTATGGTACAGGTTGATTATAATTTGAGGTACAGGTTGATGCATGGTTGATGCATGGTTAAGATTTATTGGTATAGTTTTACAGCGGTATATCTCACAATGATAGTGTGACAGTGGTTCCATCATTCTACTTCTACTTTAGGGTGGCAGGTGTTGGTCACTATAATTGCTTAATTAATTTTAAACAACTAAGTGAAACATAAATTATCAACCCAGGGAAGTCTTTTGTTTAAAAGATAGCCACGCACTATATATGCTCAATTCCAAAAGCACTTAGTGTTGTAGTAAAGAAATTCACACTAATTATTCTTCTTAAATGAACTGAAGCTCTGAATTAAATCACAGGAAAGCAATTCCCCTATTGCAATTCTTTAAAGCTTAATTAAGAATCTTGGATTACATTAAAAATAATACTGCAATGGGAAATAACAACTATCTTGCAATCAGAGTACAGGACCCTTACTCTCAAACAGAGACTCAGTACTGACACTCTTTCATGAAAACAATAATGCAGAAAAAAATTAACTCTATCTAACAGAAACCAAAGCACTTAAAACCTTTCTGTTTAAGCAAGAGTCTTGAGCCTTACTTCTGTTGTAGCACACTTGTGAGGTTGAGGTCTACAGAGAACAGGGCATTCTAATTCCTTTCCTTCTGAGCAGGGATCTCTAAACCAGTTCTGGCTAACATCAAGGAACGTCTACAGTGAACAGGACATTGGTTCTTTCCTTTCTGAGTAGGAACCCTTAATCCAATCCCTGGATAACACACTTGCAAAGGCAAATGAAACCTACAGAAGAAAAGGTATTGTAGTCCCTTTCTGTCTGAGCAGGAACACTTTGACCAAATCTCGGCTAGCACACTTGCAGGGGTAAAGGAAATCTACAGAAGATAAGGTGCGGTAGTCCCTTTCTGTCTGAGCAGGGACACTTCAACCAAATCTCTGCTAGCACACTTGCAGCATTAAACGAATTCTACAGAGGGTATGATGTCCCGATCCCTTTCTGTCTGAGCAGGGACATTTTAACCAATTCTCTGCTAATCTCACGAAATCATCACACAAGACTGCCGATAAAATAAATAACAACTTTCATTCAATAACTAAGACAGAGTCTGTAGTGTTTCAGCAAAGCGCAATTCATCGAAACAGTGTTTCAGCAATTGACAGTAAAACATAAACAAAAATTAAACAAACACACTTCTAACTAATGGGTGAATCTTGTGATGAAGGTGGGCCCTCCCTTCTCACAAGATTCCCCTGGAACAGGAAAGCTTAGAAATGAATAATCAAAGCAGTCTTATATTCATCTGTTGAAATATCACATTACAAATTGGAAAGATCGAATACGTCCCGCTTCTCTGGAGTGCTTCAGTACATCAAAACTTGGATCCCTCGAATGGTGATTTCCCTTGAATTTAAAGAGGAAATCCCATTCGATACAATTGTTACAAAGCATATCTGAATCCTACACTAAATCGGATCTTCTTTCTAAATCAACATAGGATGTCCTATTCTCACGCAACCGAATGCTAATACAGGAGCTGCACAAGATATTGTTGTTACGGCTGGTGTAACAACTTCTTCTCATAGTTGTTGATGCTGTTTCAGCATCGCAATTCATGGGTTGTTTCAGCCATGTGAATTGCTCCCTTGACTGTGTCGGCCTTGACTGCTAACTGTCACGGCTCATGTTTCAGCATCGTGGCGGTCTCTCTTGTGTTTCAGCATCTGTACTTCTGAAATGAGTGACAGCTCCGTGTTTTGCATCTGCATCCTCGAGCTATATAGCTGCTCCGTGTTTCAGCATATGCGTCCTTGGACTGTGTAGCAACTTCGGATTGTGTAGCAGCTCCATGTTTCGGCATCAGTTCAACAGTGACTTTGGACAGTTCTGTGTTTCAGCGCCGGCCTCAAGTGCTAATCTGTAGTTATGGACACTTATGCACTTCTAATCAATGGTTAAGTACGAGAGTGATGTAAAATATCATGCAAATCAGATTAAGCATATAGTGATGAGAAAGGACGTTGTATACCTTTGAGGTGATGAGACAAAGTGGTATTATGAATCT
>ML778742.1:1013882-1079922 GCA_009831015.1 Picea engelmannii
ATCTACAATTGAACCAAATTGTTTTGAAGAAGCCATCAAGGATGAATTTTGGAATAAGGCCATGGATGAAGAATTGGATCAAATAGAGAAAAATGACACTTGGGAATTGGTTCCAAGACCAAAGAATAAGAATGTGATCAACATTAAATGGGTTTTCAGGAATAAATTGAATGAAGATGTTACAAGGAACAAAGCTAGATTGGTATGTAAAGGATATGCAAAAATTGAAGGAATCGACTTTGAAGAGACATTTTCCCCAATTGCCAGAATGGAAGCAATCCATTTGCTTTTAGATTATTCATGCTCCAAAAATGTTAAATTATATCAGATGGACGTAAAATCATCTTTTCTGAATGGGGAACTTGAAGAAGAAGTCTACATTGAACAACCATAAGGATTTCAGTTGTCAGAGAACACAAACTATGTGTGTAAATTAAAGAAGGCCTTGTATGGTGTAAAATAGGCTCCTAGAGCATGGTACTCTAGACTGGATAAGTATTTGTAGTAGGCAGGGTTCAGAAAAGGAAGTGCAGACAAAAACCTCTACATCAAGGTAAGTCAAGGTAATATTTTATTAATTGAAGTTTATGTTGATGATATTATTTTTGGTAGTGATGATGACAGGTTAAGCCAGAAATTTGCAAAAGACATGCAGAATGAATTTGAAATGTCATTACTCGGAGAACTATCCTTCTTTCTGGGACTTCAGGTACATCAAAGCAACCAAGGAATTTTTATTTCTCAAACCAGGTATATCAGAGAAATGTTAAAGACGTTCAGAATGGAAGATTGCAAACCAGTTATCACTCCCATGCAAACCAGTTGTAAGTTGAGAAAAGATGATGATTCAAAGTTTACAGATCCGAAGAAATATGGGTCAATGATTGGAATCCTACTATATGTGACAACATCCAGCCCAGATGTAATGCAGGCAGTTGGACAGGTGGCATGATTTCAAGCAACACCAAAGGAATCACATGTATTAGCAGTGAAGAGGATCTTCCGATATCTCAAAGGAACAAAAGAGTTTGGATTATGGTATCCAAAAGGAAAAGATCTATCACTTATTGCCTACACAGATGCAGATTGAGCAGGTTGTATTGATGACCAATGAAGCACCAATGGAGTAGCGTTCTATTTAGGTGAGTGTTTGGTATCATGGCTAAGCAAGAAACAATCATCGATATCTCTATCCACAGTCGAGGTAGAGTGTATTGCAAAAACAACATGTTGTACACAGGTTCTTTGGATGAAGAAAACTTTGACAAATATACAGGTTGAGTATGATGAGCCCATTCCAATATATTATGATAATACAAGTGCCATCAGTATCTCAAAAAACCCAATGATACACTCCAAGAAAAACCACATTCCAATCAAGTATCACTTTCTATAGGAACAGGTTGCATAAAAGAACATCAGAGTTGAGTATGTGGGCACAAAAGAACAAGTGGTAGACATCTTTACAAAACCACTTCCACGAGAAGACTTTGAATATCTTCGCCAAAGACTTGGAGTTATTTCTACTCAAAAAATGAATGTTTTTTGAATGCTTATCTTATATGTCTTAGATGTACACGAGGAAGCACCATAAGAGGACAGCCTGTCAGGGGGAGAAACCCTGGATGGAAATATACCTTTGCCATCGATGACAAAGGGGGAGAGATTTATCAGATGCAGAGGACAGAGGCATGGTTCTAGGAGAAATAGATTTATCAGACGGAGAGGAGAGAGGCATGGTTCCAGGGGGAGTAGATTTATCAGATGCAGAGGATAGAGGCATGGTTCTAGGGGGAGAAGATTTATCAGATGCAGAGGACAAAGGCATGGTTCCAGGCGGAGCATGAGTGATGTGATTTCAGTATTGCATCAGAGTGTTGCCATCAATGCCAAAGGGGGAGATTGTTGTTTAAGGTTGGTTGTCATTGATGTCAACACTTGAAGAACTCCTTGTAGCACAAAGGTTTGGGTAATAGATCCAATATTGTTTGATGTAAATATGACTCATTATTTTTTTTTCATGGTTTATAAGAAGTAAATATGGATGAACTCCAAAGTGGTCCCCTTATGGTGAAAGCCCTCACGTGAAGACGCTTTGTGGAGTAAGATAACCCATGCTTAATTGTGGAATAATGAAATGAAGGAAAGTGAATTTGTCAGAGAAAATATACTAGATGGATAGTGCTTGTCATGTCATTTCCAGTGGTATGTGAAACGCCACATAATTCCTCACGGTTAGAGAGTTATGGGCATGAGGAGTTGGAGACCCCGGGTTTGGGTAATGGACCCAAGTTTGTTTGATGGGTAATGGTATGAGTTATGATATATTTTCAGATAATACTATTCTATATGGATAGTACATGTCATGCCATTTCTAGTGGTATGTAGAACATCGCATAACTCCTCACGGTTTGATATTTATGGCCTTACGAAGTTGGAGGACCCTCATATGTCATCTAGAAGGCCCAAAAGGTCAAAGTAGTCAAAGTGGTTTAAGAGATTTTAAAAGGTAAATAATAAATGGAAGTGATGAGTGTATTATAATTCAAAGTGAATACAAAATAAATTATTTCAATAATAAATTTAATGAAGAAATTAAAAGTGGAACCGACCCTAAAATAAGGAAAGTGGGCCAAGTGACCTAGAAGATGTTTTTAAGGAACCTACTTGGAGAGTATAAATAAGAGGCAAGGCTCTCTCATTTCAATCACTATTGAGAATATTGAATATCTATATGTGTCTAAGGTAACCAAGGATATCTAAACTGGAATTCTGAGTGAAGGTGAACAAAAGAAGGCCGAAATGCAAGGAAGGATAAATTCTTTTGATGGTGCTTTCTAAGGTATGTTATTTACAGGTCATCTCACCATTTTCGCTATAAATTTTTTTATATAATGATTCAGACTGTGAAATTTCTATGCAAGTGAGAAAAAATATCCAAGCATATGTGAAATTTTTTTTGTCTTGTGGGTCATTTTATTTTGGGAGTTACACTCCGTGGAATATAGGGTTTGTGGCCAGTCCTGAAACTAGTCAAAATCAAGTGTTTCGGGTAAAAACATCATAACTTCTTCATAATAGATTCAAATTCTATGAGACAAAATGTTTTGGTTAGGGTAAATTTTGTAGTATTCTGTTTAATATTTTTATACCATTTCATAAAGCATTTTGTGTGGGGCATGCTTTACAAGGTCACTCTCTAGAATAATCCAGAATTCAACAAGGTATGCCATTTTTGCTATAAATCCTTTTTTGAGAGGTTCCAAGTAGTGACACTTGGAGGAATTACATTGAACACACTGAAGAACATTTTTTATCATTTTCATATATTTATACATTATAGATTCAAAGTTATGATTACTTCAAGTTACGGTTGTTGACTAATCCAAAACTAGGCATGTGAGACTAAAGAAAAGTTTGATGAAAATGCTAGTCTCTTGTTTTTTAAGTTAAGGAAGGTTTGAAAGAATGTGATCATATACACCAGGTCTATTACATAGCTTCAAATAATATTTGGATGATGAAATTGATGAGGGATTTTGGTTGTGGTACATGTTGAGTACATGGTTCAGACAAGTAGTTGATGAGTTGGCACACATACATGAGGTGTATAGTTGATGATGTTGGTACATATTGATAAGTCATAGTTGATGAGTAGTTGACATATGATTGGTACATACTTGGTACATGGTTGGATGCACTTGTTTATGGTACAGGTTGTTTACAGGTTGGTGCATGGTTGATGCACTTGTTTATGGTACAGGTTGATTACAGGTTGAGGTACAGGTTGATTACAGGTTGAGGTACAGGTTTACATCAGTATATATCATAGTGATAGTGTGACAATGGTTCCATCATTTTACTTCTACTTCAGGGTGGTAGGATGGGGCAAGGATATGTGGTTGTAGCCACCTTCCAGTTGTAGCTGGAGAACATTGGGGGTTGTAGCCTCCTTCTGGTTGTAGCTAGAGAATTGGGAGTTGGAGCTTCCCTCAGGTTGTAGCCTGAGAAACTAGGGGGTTGGAGCCTCCTTCTAGTTGCAGCTAGAAAACAAAGGAAGTTGGTGCTTCCAATGAATGTAATTCTTCAAGACATATAAGAAAAATCATTCCGTGGTTTTCTCCCGATTTGGGTTTCTACGTAGAACACTGGTGTACTGTGTATGTGTGTGATTTTTTATTTCTTACTGCTCATTATTGGATAATAATTCTACATTGATATAACATTTGAAGAAAAAAGGATTATAATTACGCTATTACTGATTCACCCCCCCTCTCAGTAATCCAACACTCTGCACCTTCTTCCTTAAGATCTCTCTTATGTGCTTCCAAAATGTGAGCTTCACCTCATTTATTTATTTCTCTTCAGGCATAACACCTTACTTCTCCTCCTCTGCCTCTTCCTCTACCTCTGTGAAAATAAATTTTACCACCAATCTACCTTGGGAAATTCCTCCTCTCTTAGAGTGACTATGTGGTTTCTTTGCCTCGTCTCTGGGATTCTGTTCCTTATCTTGGGAAAATCCTTTGCCTCTATTCAAGATTCGGCCCCTGTTCTGCTAACTTTGCTTTCTAGCGAACTTCTCTTATGCTTTCAATGCCATTTGATACGAGTCCTCTACAGTCCTGACTGTCACCATGTTGATTTCATCCTGAATTTCATATCTCAGGCCATTAATGTATCTGGCAAGATTCTCCTCATCTCTCTCTCTTTGTCCAGCTCTAATGTTCAATTTGTAAAACTCTTATATGTAATCTTTCACAGTCAATCCTCTATGTCTTAGCTTCTACATCCTCCTGAACAGATTTATCTAGTAATCCTTGGGCATGAATTTTTCCTTCAACTTGGCTACCATTCAATTCCAACTCTTGATCTTTTGTTTTCCTTTTCTCCTTCTGTCGACCTGCAGTTCATCCCACCACAGTGTTCATGTCCTTTCAGCCTAGTGACATCATGTCTTACCTTTTTCTCCTCTTTGACATCCTCATAGTCGAAATACTTATCCATTGCTCATATCCAGTTAAGAAATTCCTCTACATCTAAATTTCCTTCATACATAGGGATGTCTATCTTCGCTCTGGCACCCAATTTGACAACCGCTCTCAACAAGCGTTCTTCTGCAACATCCTCAGCTATAGCTTCTGCTTCGAATTCTACACTTTCAATTTTTTCCTCACTGACATCTCCAACATCTAGTGCTCTCCTTTGTGTTGTTTCCATGGAATCTAGCCTCGCACAAAATTCTCTCATCTCCCTTTCCATAGCTCTGTTGGCTATAGGTGGATCAACACATCTTCTAGGAGGCATTGTGCTGGCATTTATCTTTCTCCCTACATAAGCCGATTATGTATTCTTCTCTGATACCACTCTGGCAAAAACACTCTTCTCTCCTAAAGGGCTACTTGACCTCCCAGTCTTGGATTGTTTGAATTTATGAGTCAGAGCGACTCCTTGGGTCCCTACAGACACCTAAAACTACCTTACCCACACACATAAGCTCTTTCGCACACCACGGATATGACTGTGGGTCTACCTCCTTTGGGGTTTAGATTTCAGAGATATATCAAATACTTTCTTCACTCCTTCCCGAAGCATTCAGCTCCGAGTCCCTGAACTTATTCCATGCAAATGCTCAGATTCGTCGGACCCACAATGGTTTAGAATTCGCAACCCCACGAATCTCTAGGCCTTTCACTCACAACCTCCAATCTCTCAATTTTTGAATTCTTCAATGCATCACCACGCATTCTCATGTGGTCAATGGTCGATATTGAATTGCGACTTCAGATTTTGCAACTTGGTATTCATCAAATTTTCAACTTGTCCATCCTTTGAAGTACCGATATACTCCCCCAGTTCTCCTCCTTGCAGTTTCACTAGATCTAATGGTCTGGAGTCGTTCGTCTCCCTTTGAGAATGAATCTTACCTACTGGCTTTTCACAAAAAATTCAAGGATTCTTTTCCTTGAAGCTTTTTGCCACTTTCCTTCCTGAAATTTCTTTCTATGATTTGTTCCCTTGAACAATATCTTCGACACTTAGTCGAATACCCTGGCTTGTGCACACCTTGCAACAGAATTTCATTCACGCTCACTCCTCTGTCAATGATTTTTCACTCCTTGCGACTGTTCTCCAACCGCTTCTAACTCTCTCGTGACTGAATCATGTTATCCTTCCTGAGCATTTGAGTCTAAAAACTCTATTTTTCACTCCTTGCAGATGTCGATGCACTCTTTTCATACGTATAAGTTTCGCTATCTCTTTTGAGTTTTCGATTCGAAATATACTCAGTCACACACTCCTTGCGGACACTATGCAAACCTTACATTCGCTCAATGAAAAGAAACACTTGGGACTTATCTATTCCTCACAAAAACTTATACATTCAACAAAGAAAATGCAATCATGGGTTCAAGAGCAGAAATAATAGAGAATTGAAAAAAAATAACAAAAACTCTACCATTCATTCAGATAGACACATACCCATACACACATTTGGGATAATATTATTCTATTATATTCATCCAACTGAAACTTACACACATTTAGACAAATTTTCTCTACATTCCGCAAATCTTAGCTTACAATGGCAATCTACATGAGATTAAGCTGCCACAACAACTATAAACAACAATTGGCAACCAACAACTGACTACCATCAACACAATTGACAACAACCCCTACTGGGAAATATTACAAATCATTATACAAAGAGGAGCTCTTTGAGCATTCCTCCAACTACTCTACACTATCTTAAATGGAATTAAATGTTATCAACTACTTAGCGCCTATTACAATAAGTATTGCATCAGACACATAAGAGAACAAGCTCCAAATATATAGTGTGATTCGATCCATAAAACAAAATACATTCCCCCATCATCTTTCGTGATGGCTCATCCTTTGATATTTAAAGACATTTATAACTCAAAACGTTCTGTCAGATATCTCATTAATACATTGATCAGTTTGAAATTCAAAATATTTCAAAATGTGCGCTAGTGCGCCCAACTGTCCTCCATGCTTAGGCTTTGCTGGCGATGCTCCTGCATTAGGTGTTGGGGGGGGGAGGGATGTTAGGGTCCTAATATAACCTCCCTAATTTTGGGTACTTATGAGTTATTCAATTAATGTATAAGGATGTATTCTTTTAATGAGTCCCATTAAATAGTTAGTGGGTAGTTATCTAATGTGAAAGGGTCATTTTTAAAATGAGGCACATTAAGTGGTTTCTACTCATCAATGATGAGACTGGAAGTAGTTAAGTTTTTTTCTATTTGTAGATATAGAAGGCTTTGTAATTTTTTATCAAGTGTTGTGATTTTAATTGGTGCTCTACTCACAAGAGGTTTCCCCATCAAAGAGGCCCATGAAAATTTCCCTCTCTTTTGGAAAATCATCAATCCAAGGGTTATATCATACATGTTTAATCTCATTGTCTCTTGTAACTTATTTTTTGCATTTGTATTCTCTAAATACCTTGTTTTTTATTCAATTTTAAGGTTTAAGGATCACCACATAGTCTAATAAACTCTTCCAAAATTACATTGGGAAATTTTGATAATACATGATGTTGTACTATATCCATTGGATCATCCTTCTTGTTGATAGCTACTACTACATACATATGGTAGCCTTTTATAAGACTACTTTTTAGTTTGTAAGTCTAAAATGAATCTTAAATATACTACTTTTATGGTCCCTACCAAGACTCTTCTCTATCCTAAATCATCTATGAGATGAAGTATCTTATTTTTCTAATCTAGTACTACCCCATGGTCCTCCAACCAATCCATACCAATTATTAAATCATAATATATATATATATATATATATATAAGTAACACACACCCTAAGTTCAAGTTCACAATACCTTACCAACTAACATACCCTTTTCTTAGTACTAAATCCATATCAACTAAGTTAATTTCAACCTACCTACTTGCCATAAAACCGAATATAGACAATGTATTAGGGGAAATAAAACTTTAAGTGGATCTTGGATCAATCAATAAAAGATTAATTCAATTGATTTTACATGTGGTTTCCAAAATTTTGGACTAATTCCCTATTTGATAGTTATTCACTATGACATGAATCTTATGAGCCATGTTCATCTCTCCCACCATAGTCCAACTTTGTTCTTTCCTAGCTCCTCTATGTCCATGTCGACAATTCCTCTATAAGTGAGGCGATTCACATCTCAAATGTTGTCTTTGTGTCATGTCTATTTTATTGTGTCTACTAAGGGCATGCATCACTCATAAATATGAATGAGGCCTAAAAGGTAGTCCCTTTATCCCTATTTACTACCTCTGAACACCTCAGAATAATTTCCTCTTAGCTCGTCCAAGTTCCTTATGAAAGATATAAAAGAACCTCACACTAAATGGATTGCCCAGGTCTTGCTACAATTATAATAGAGGGAGTTGTGCCCAATATTATCCTTGGCCTCCATTTAGTACCTCATCCTAGGTAAGCACTTCCCTTTGAACAACCTCATATACAATATGAGGCATGAATATATGAACTCTATCCTTGATGGTGATATTACCCAAACAAAAAATGTGTTTACCTTAAGATTTTATATGTCTAAATAAGGGATATACCTTAATATTTCCATGAATCTAGCCTCATATTCTAGTACATTTTTGGTCCATTGTGTTATTTTCTTAAACTCATTTATATTCCTCTCTAGGAATGCCTTTAAGAAGTAACCCACTAGAATTTCTCTTCAAATATCTCCCAATATACATTGGAAGTCTCTATCCCAAGCTACAACATTGAGGTTTTCCACCATAACAATAAAATTCATTTTAGCTAGAAGATCACCAATTTTGATTTGAGATTAATAAAATAATATTGTAATGAAAATCACTTGGATATGCCTTCCAACCATGAATCAACAAATTCTCCTTTAGTGGTACTACAAATCTCCTATAACTTTACCTCTTCCAAATCTCTATATAGGTTATCTATAGGTGGATCCAGTAATCCCTCACCCTAAACTAAATTCCCACTAGTCTTTATGTTCAGTCAGTTTTTCAATGCATCAATGATTCTTTGTGTTATCTCCCAAATAAATTTTAAATTTTTTGAGTATTAGGTGATAGGTAAGGTTTTTATTTGGATTTAATACCTTGTCAAGTGGGTGTATCATTTGGTCTTAGTCCATCAAGGATAGTCATTTTCCTTATGACTATGAGGTTATAAATATTTTTATCCTAAGACAAGATGTGTCTAAATCCATTTCAAAAGTTTGATTCACGAAATTTTCATGTGGAACATGCGATCCTACAAGTCTTTTATGGTCATGATTAGACATCATTGTTAAGATAATTGTTTTTTGAGCTCAAAAGATATAAAGTACTCATCTAGTATGAGTTTGCATCATTTGGTGCTCGTTTTACACACTCGGCGCTACAAATTCCTGAGTTGTTAGTGCACATCATCATTTTAACACTCGACGTGCTCCAAAATTCCATGCAAAACTCTGTTTCATCATTTATATTCATGAAATTGTTGAGATGACTTCAGTGAATTATTTTAAGGATCATAACACTTCAACATCAGTTTAAAGTCCCCCCCAAATCACTCAATTAGCTATCTATTTTGCATTTTCTTAGGAAGACTTTACATGTGAAGCACTCATCTTTATATTTGATCCTGTAAACTCACTCTTTGTCTCCATAAGTGTTACAAGAACTCAATCCTCTACAGATGGCTCCTAAATATGATACACCTAGGAAGAGGTCAGGGTCTCTCCACAGATTTGAACCCATAGGCATTAGTTTTATCAAGAAAAATCTCGATCACTTGGATGCATTAGAGCATTTGGGGTGTTTGAGGTTTTCCCAAAAGTTGAATGGCCACCATTTGGAGGTCATTCATGACTTTGTAAAGAATTACAGGGATAGAAATACCCAAGTTAGCCCTATGGATATTAATTTGATAGTGGACCTGATAGCAGAGGTGACAGAGATACCCATGACTGGTGAGCAGTGGTTCAAATCTAGGAAGTTGGAAAAATAAGGTTGGTTTCAGGATATGTTGAAACCTGAGCATAAGGGAGCCAATTTAGCCAAATGGCTACCCAAGCAGTGGATTTTGGAAGCCTATGACAATATTCTTCTCATCATACAAAGGTATTTCACTTGCAAAGGGAGATACAACAAGGTTTTACAATATCATTTTAAGTTACTTCTGCATTTTATTGGGAAAAGAGAAATTGATTTAGCATACTTTCTCTTTATGAGTCTTAAAAGGATGATCTTGCTAGCTCATAAGAAACTTGATAAACTAGAGAAGACCATCTTCCACCACGCCCTAATCAAGTTGATAGTTACTGAACAATTGAAGAAATAATGTGAATTCTGGCCTACCTTCTTGTTTGTTTCTAACTACCAAATTGATATGCCTTCTTCCTTTTCAAAAACTAGTACTCCTATAAATAAGACTTCCATGCCTTCCTTTGACTCCCCACCAGAAGCATCACAGTCTTCCCAAGCTATTGTATCTCATAATCCTCCACCTGTTAGAGCTTCTAAGAGAAATAAAGGAAAAGGAAAAGGTAAAGAAGTCGTTACTGAAGAAGAACTAAAAATACCTATTGAACTCCCTCTAATAGAGACTGATAAACATGTTCATAGTGTTCAAGATAAAATTGTTCCACCGGTCTTGAGGAGATATTCTGGTAGGAAGCTTGAGTTGATAGAGGACACTCAAAAACAAATGGTTTGTGAAGAACAATAAGATACCCCTATTGAACCTTCAACCATGGAAGTGGATGATGACCTCGGAATCATTAAAGTCAAAGTATTTGCACCTACCCTTAGGAGGTATTTAAGAAACAAACTTGCATTTGCAAAACAATCTCAGTAAGAGATGGAACTTGCAAACCCTGTAATTAAGTTAAGTTAAAGATATTCCCTCTCGAGAAAGAGGCCCTGGAAGCCATTGTTCAACTACATGAGTCACCTTTTAATTCTTTACATTCATCCCCTAAAACCTTTTCATCAAATAATAAGGAGGACAAGATACTAGTAGCTCAGGAAGAAATCAAGATCCTCAAGGAATATAATCAAATTCTGAAGCAAAAGAATGCTACCCTGAGCAACCACCTTTCCACTAAGATGGGAGAGCTAGCTAATCAATGCACTAAGTTGAGAAAAAGTATCAGAAGGAAAGGTATACAAAGAAATCAGTTGGTCAATATGTACAAACAAAACATTATCTTAAGGGCAGCTAATAGAAAACTGACTGAGCATACCTATTTGGAAAATACTATGTTGAGTAAGAAGAACTTGGCTATTTTTCTTGAAGAAACAACTTCACCAAGTTCCTCCAAACAAGATGATTGATGTACATGGGTATCTTACCAATTTTTTGATTAAATATTTCTTTCTTGAGATGAACATGTCATATTCCATCTATACATTGTTCATATTCTGGTTGGAAGGTTATTGAATAGAGGATATATATTTATTTTTTCCTATATATATATATATATATATATAGCTCTCAGTTTTGGTTCTCAAGAACATAAGACAAGTAGGTGGGAATTTGAATATTACATCAAAACACTTGCAAGGACAGGGCTACACAATGTGTAGGTTATCAGTGCAACCTACAAGAGCTTCATCATTCATATTTTCTCATACCTTGTTTTGATTATTTACTTAAGGGTATGATAAGATTCACTTGAAGACACAGGTTATCAGACCTCTTTTATCAGTGGTACATTGGAAAAGTTATATGTATTACATTCTCACAAATTATTATATTTGTTTTATAAACTTGAAGTCTTATGGATGTATATGAAGACTACATTGTGAGAGGAAGGTGTAAATTCAAAGATTATGGTATGAAGTCTGAGTAATACCATTAATATCAGTAAAATACAGTGTTATGGGTTCAATATCAACTAAGCTCCTAGCCTTTAAGTCAGGGTTCAAGCGAATTTCCAAGTATTTTGGCCAAAACAGTTTCTTATAGAAGTTTGCAGCGCTTGTCAACTATTTTTCATGTATCGCGCTACAAACCAGTTGATATTCAATGAGTAAGAGGTAAAGTCACATTTGAATTTCTTCTTCGTCAAAGAAGAAAGATGACTCGAATTCCAGCTGTTATGGAAGACTCTAGATGATGATTGTCATCCTCCAACAAGCATATGGAGTTGTCGAAGACTTAGTTAGGATGACGATTTGATTCCATGAAAATAGGATCTAGATCCTAAGATTTTGTAATGGATTAGATCAAGGAATTATGTATCTATTTGATCCATACTTAGGGGATCTCAGTTAAGATGTAAGGCTATTTAATTCCATTGAAGCTACATTGTAAGAGGTTCGAACTTGGAGACTTTGAGATACTCTTTTTGTAGATACTTTGAGATATATAACTATAACTATATATATATATATATATATATATGCTGGAATCATAACTTTCTTTCACTGTTATTGTTCAGAACTCTGTTCATTTGTCTTTTATTGTACTTATATTTGAATGACATATTCATTTGTTTTTTTTACACAATGATTGATTAATGTATTTTAATCATTGCATTGGTAGGTAGAAATATAAGTATTCTTCCTTGTTATAGTCAGTCTTTCATAAATATTTTAAATATACATGATCTTGTTGATATAGTGAGTGTTCTCCATCCATATGAGTTTAAAAACCATATGAGAAATACCTTTTGAGAGCCTTATATTGTCTGGATATGTTCAAATGTATTGAATGAGGGAGTTATTGAATAAGTTTTTCATTTTATGATCTATTTTTATACATTTTATTGAACATTTGTTTAAGTTACCAAGCTTACTCAACCTACAACCTTGAGTGAATCTTGGAGTGATAACAAATTGGCGTCATTGCCAAGGAAAGGAGTGTGAAGCAAGTTTCCCTCGGAGGCGACATAGTCCCAAATTTTGGAATTAGACAAAGGCATGGAATTAGTTTGGTTGTAATATTCTATCTGGTGATTCCATTGGTACATTGTGGCTCCTAAGAAGGCACATACTCAAGAAAATCCTCAGAAGCCACTAACTGATCTAGTATCTAATCTTGAAAGGATCATAAAAGAAGGAAAGGCATTACATAAGGGATCTTCAAGTTCAGGTATCTCTAGAAATCCTTCTCTGTATTTTCTAGAAAATCCATTAATAAAACCAACACTTGTTGAAACTATAAGTTTAACGACTAATAGTGAAAAATTAGTTTCAGAAGTTCAAGGATCTTCTGATCTTACACAATAAGTTAGTTCACCATTTGTTGAATAAGACAATTTCTCATCATCTATAGAATCTTCTCAGTCTAAAAATGAACCAAATTCATCTTACATTCATACAAATCTTCCTACAGTTGAGATTTTCTTACATGAATTGTCTATAAAAGGAGAAGAAAACATTGCCAAGTCATTGTCCGAATTCTATAAAGATTCTTATTTCCATTCTCCCATTGTATGTCCATAAATATATTTTCCTCTCATTGAGTCAGCCCCATTATCATCCTCTGCATCAACCTCATCTTAGTCCCTAATCATCCAAACTTCTAGTACATATACATCTACCCCTACCGTGGCAGTAGTACCTCAAAATCTTACTAATATGGAAAGAATCATAGATGCTAGATATGCACTATTAGTATTGCCTAATCCTATGAATGCAATGCCTACTAGAGACTATCAAAAGTACATGCCTAAATTTTCAGGGACAAAAGAAGTTACAACTTAAGAGAATCTTAAATTATTTTATAGTTATGTTGATAACTTAAATATCACACATGTGGATGTATGGATGAGAGTGTTTGTCCAAAGTTTTGATGGAGAGGCCAGGAGATGGTTTAGAGAATTAACACCAGGAACCATAACAGGTATTGAAGTTTTAGATGATACTTTCTTAAAACAATGGGGGGATAAGAAGGATTTTCTTTACTACATTACAGAGTTTGGGAACTTAATAAGGGAAAGTGGTGAATAAGTATCAGACTTTACTAAGAAATTTAACTGGATGTATAGCAATATCCCAGCTGAAATCAAGCCTACTGCTACCTCTGCAAAAATCACATATGCTAATGCCTTTGATTTTGAATTGTGTTTGTTGTTAAGAGAAAGGAAATCTGTTACATTGGCTGATATACAAGATGCACCATTTGAAGTGGAATCTAACATCCTTGCTGTAGAAAATTTGAAAGGTAGAGGATATAGAAGGAAACAAAAAGGAGAAGCCTCATCATGAAGTGTTGATCCTAATATTGAAAATATGGCTAAGATGATAGAATCTTTGACTTTTGAATTGTCCAAGATGAATATTGAAAACAAGAAGACTCGAAAAGGTAGAGATCCTAATGATTTTATTCCTCGAAATCCAAATTCTTATAGAAGAAATAATGAGCAACATTAGATTTTACAAAGGAATAGAAATGATAATGAGGATCAGAATATTAAAGCCCCTTTTCAGAACAGAATAATGGAGGAAGAGCATCCAGAAGAAGATGATGAGATTCATTGTTTGGGAGATAAAGGTGATGCATATTTCTTGACATAGACTGCTTATGAAGAAGCTTTGATTGGTCAACAAGCTAATCAAGACTCAAATGATGGATCTATTTTTCAAGTTGATGATCAGAATAGGTACAATCTGAGATATAAACAAAATAATAGTAAGAAAGATGAGCAATCTCCTCCCAAAAACGTTTTTTCCCCTACAAAACAACAACCAAGCAAAGATCAGGCTCAAACAAAGGATCAAGTACTTCTTAAATCTCCTATGCATGAGGAAAGAAACCCTAACAAAGTTCCTTTTTCATTTAGATTTGAATCAGAAATTCAAAAGGTTAAAATTCTCATACCACTCATGGAATTAATGAAGAATGATACCTTCAAACAAACCATCCTCAAAGCCCTTGAGCCTAAATCCATGCTAGTTGTTGCTGATGTTGTAAACCTCCAAGATTATAAGCCTACTATTGTCCTTAGCCCAATGATTGAAGATCGTGAGGAAACCTCTCCACCTTTTTATGTCTCCTTAAATATCCATGACAAAATTATGCATAATTTACTTTTAGACACATGAGCTTCTCATAACCTCATGCCAAAAGCAATCATGGATGAGTTGGGTTTGAAAATTACCAAATCTTATCATGATTTATTCTCATTCGACTCTAGGAATGTTAAGTTCCTTAGCTTGATTAAAGATCTAGCAATTTCCTTATCTCAGTTACCTATGAGGAGCATGGTGATGGACATTGTGGTAGCTGATGTGCCACCCAAATTTGGTATGCTCTTATATAGAGCATGGATAAAAAGGCTAGGAGGCACCTTTCAAAATGACCTTTCTTATGCAATTGTCCCAGTCTTTGGAGGGGAACAAAGGAGATTGTATAGGGAAGAACAATTAGCCTATATTATCAGTGATGAGAAGGAACCTACCAATCATTCCATCTACTTAGTTGATACAGGTTTGGATATTGTATACTTTAGATTGATGATTCTCGGTCATCATTTTTGCAGCTCAGAAATCCTATTTGCCAATATTCAGAAATAGAAAGAACTCCTATATGGAGTATGTTCTTTGATGGTGCTCGTTCAAGAGAATCTGTAGGAGAAGGTGTTGTTTTTGTTTCACCTTCCAAAGAAACAACTCATTTGTCTTTCAAGTTGGATTTTAAGGTGACAAATAACATAATAATATATGAAGCCTTAGTCTTGGACTTAAATGTTTGTAAGGACATGAATATTCAGGGGCTGAAAGTATATGGAGATGCTTATTTGATAATTCAATAAATTAAGAACACTTTTCAAGCCAAACATGTCAAGATTAAGGCATATAAAGATGAGGTATGGAATCTCATTGATTCTTTTCTAGCATTCAATATTTGATATATTCCTAGAGCCATGAATCAACTTGTTGATTCATTAGTTGTTTCATCTAGTACCTTCAATCCACCATTACCAACAAAGCTTAAATATAAAATTCAAGTGAAATATAGACCTTCCTTGCCAAACAATGTAAAATTTTGGAAAGTGTTTGAAGATTATGAGGAATTGGTTAGATTTCTGGAAGTTATAGATGAGTTTTCTTCCCTCCATATATATCATGAAAATGAAAATGTTGAAAAGGTCAAAAATCCTAAATTGAAAAACAAAATTGGATGCCATGATATTATTCAACTTCCTAATAATCAAATCCCAAGAGTATTAGTACCACTTGAGAAACATTTTGACCCAAAAGATGTGCCTTTGAATCCTGATAAGAAAGAAGAAGACCATGTTGTCTTTAAGTACAATTTAGTAGATGAACAATGGCCAAAAACCATAAATCTATCCACACAATTGATTGCAGAACGAAGAGTTGATAATAGCATCCTGATGAAATAGTTTTCAGACATTTTTGCATGGGAGTACAATGAATTTAAAACTTATGAAACTCAAGTGATTGAGCATAAAATCCATTTGAAGAAATAATCCACTCCATTCAAGCAAAAACTAATATCTATTAGCCCTCTTCTTCTACTCATAATGGAAAAAGAAATTAAAAAGTAATTGAATGCTCGAATTATCATTCCACTGATATATTCTAAGTGGGTTGCTAATTTAGTTCCTGTTAGGAAGAAGAATGGGGAAATTAGGTTGTGTGTTGACTTCTGGAACTTGAACAAGTGTTCCAAGAAAGATAATTACCCTTTGTCGAAGATGGATCATATCTTGCAAAGAGTGTCTGAAGCTAGTGTCATGTCTTTCATTGATGGTTTTTCAGGCTATAACCAAATCTCAGTATAAATCTGTCCACACAATTGACTGCAGAATGGAGAGTTGATTATGGCATCCTAATGAAATAGTTTTCAAACATTTTTGCATGGGAGTACAGTGACTTTAAAACTTATGAAACTCAAGTGATTGAGCATAAAATACCTTTGAAGAAATAAGCCACTCCATTCAAGCAAAAACTAATATCTATTAACCCTCTTCTTCTACCCATAATGGAAAAAGAAATTAAAAGTAATTGAATGCTCAAATTATCATTCCACTGAGATATTCTGAGTGGGTTGCTAATTTAGTTCTTGTTAGGAAGAAGATTGGGGAAATTAGGCTGTGTGTTGACTTCTGGAACTTGAACAAGTGTTCCAAGAAAGATAAGTACCCTTTGTCAAAGATGGATCATATCTTGCAAAGTGTGTCTGAAGCTAGTGTCATGTCTTTTATTGATGGTTTTTCAGGCTATAACCAAATCTCAGTACATCCAGATGACAGAGAAAAGACAACCTTCACAACTCCTTTGGGTACTTTTATGTATGCCAATATTCCCTTTGGGCTTATGAATGTTGGGGCCACCTTTTAAAGGGACATGGAAATTGCCTTTATAGGTGAGAAGGATAAGTTTGTTTTGATATATTTGGATGATCTAGCAGTGTTTTCTCACATCCATAAAGAGCACTTTCAACATTTGAGGAAGACATTCTTGAAGTGAAAAAAGTATGGGCTTTCACTCAATCCAAAGAAGTCTCAATTTGCATTGAAATAAGGTAAGCTTATGGGGCACATAGTGACTGTTGAAGGAGTAAAGATTGACCCTGCAAGAGTAGAAGCTATTCAGAAGATATCTATTCCTAGATATAAGAAAGACATTCAATCATTTCTTGGAAAGATTAACTTAATTAGGAGATTTATTCCTAATTTTTCAAAATTGATTAAACACATCACTGGTATGCTAAGGAAAGATTCATAAGTTAAATGGAATGATGCAACAAGGGATTATTTTGAAGCTATAAATAAATCTCTTATGTCAGCTCCTACTTTGATTAACCTAGGCTATTGTAAAGATTTCTATATCTTTTCATTTGCATCTAATGACACCATTGCAACAATGTTACTTTAGAGAAATGATCAAGGGTAGGAACAACCATTTGCATTCTTTAGCAAGACATTAAGAGATGCTGAGGTAAAATATGATCCCATTGAAAAACAAGCTTATGATTTAATCAAATCACTTAAGTCTTTTAGGATCTATATTTTGCATGCAAAATTTATAGCTTATGTACCATCTAGTTCATTCATAGATGTACTTATACAACCGGATATAGATGGAGAAAGAGCCAAGTGGATTTCCAAACTCATTGAGTTTGACATTGATATTAAGCCAACCAAATTGATAAAGGGTAAGGGCTTGGCAAAGCTTCTTGCTAAGGAGAATTTTGAGGTGTTGGGTATTAATTTCATTAAAATAAATGCAGAGGATGCACAATCTGAAATATCAGTTGAAAGGTATAGTCATGATCAGCCAGTATCAGTCCATTTGTCTTCTTGTGAATGGTACAACAGTATAGTATACTTTTTACAGAACCTTGCAGCCCCTCCAGAGATGAATCAAACACAGGTAAGAGCACTAAAACTCAAGGCAATTAAGTTTTGTATCAATGAAAATATGCTCTATTGTAAACATCTCTCTGGGATGTTGTTGAGGTGCCTTAATAAAGAGGAATCACTTCAGGTTATGCATCAATTTCATAGAAGCAATTGTGGTGGCCATCACTACTAGAAAACCACATCCCACAAGATTTTGAGGGTTGGCTACTATTGGAAATGTTTATTTTTTTATTTTTTCTCTTATGTAAAGACATGTCACAAGTGCCAAAGGTTCACTGGAAAACAACAACTAAAATCTCTCCCATTGAATCCTATTGTAGTTATTGGATCCTTCAAACAATGGGGGATGGACTTCATTGGAGAGATACATACATCTTCAAGTGGAAATCATAGGTGGATTATGGTAGCAAATGATTACTTTACAAAATGGATTGAGCCTATTCCTATCAGAAATGCCACTCATTCTGTAATCATAAACTTTTTGAATGATCATATTTTTGCTAGATTTGGCTTCCCCAAGAGAATTGTTACTGATAATGAAACTTTTTTTAATGTTGATTCTTTGGTGAATTTAAGTGGTGACATGGGTAGTCATTTTGTCCACTCAACTTCCTACTATCCTCAAGGAAATGGCCTTGCTGAATCATCAAACAAAAGTCTAGTGAGGATTATTAGAAAGTTGCTTGAAGAAAACCAAAGGAGTTGGGCTTCTAAATTAAATTTTTCACTCTCGGCTGATAGAGTGACAAATAAGAAGTCCATTGGTACTTCTCCATTCAATTTAGTATATGGAACTGAAGCCATTTTCCCTATCCAACTTGCACTGCCTATTGCAAATTTTTTTCAAGAAGTAGAAGGGGAACCAAATGATTTTGCTAGAAGGATTCTTCATCTTGTTGAACTTCAGCACGTAATGGAGAGTTTACTTGGGAAAACAGAGTTACATCATAAGGATATGACAGAGAGATTTTACAAGAAGGATAAAGAAGATATTTTCCAAATGGGGGATCTTATTTTGAAGTGGGATGCTTACAGACAGGATAAGGGGAAGCATGGGAAATTTGACACCTTGTGGACTGGTCCTTTCATCATCTCTCAAGTGTTGCAGAACAATAATTTCCTCTTACAAAACCTAGAAGGTGATGAGGTATTTGGTGGCCCAATCAATGGGCGTTTTCTCAATACCTATTTCTACTAAGGCTTCTAAATCCCTTTTCACTTGTAAATATCATTTCATTTTTTTGTTTTTAGTTTTGTTTCAGAAATAACTCCATGCCCAATGGAACACTAGATTAAAATTTTAGTTTCAAGTTTTTTACAAGAAAGGAAAGCTGGTCATTTGTTCTTGGAACCTTACACTGAGGATTCCATCCTCAATAGGAGCCAGATGTTATCTCTGAAACAAATTTTAATTTTTTTTAGTCTTAGGTGATAGGTAAGGTTTTTATTTGGATTTAATAGCTTGTCAAGTGGGTCTATCATTTGGTCTTAGTCATTCAAGGACAACCATTTTTCTTCTGAATATGAGGTTATAAATATTTTTAGTCGAAGTCAAGATGTGTCTAAATCCATTTGAAAAGTTTGAGTCATGAAATTTTCATGTGGAACATGTGATCCTACAAGTCTTTTCTGGTCATGATTAGCCATCATTGTTAATATTATTGTATTTTCATCTCAAAATACCTCAAGTACTCATACAGTATGAGTTTTCATCATTTGGCACTCGTTTTACACACTTGACACTACAAATTCCTGAGTTGTTAGCACACATCATCATTTTAACACTCGACATGCTCCAAACTTCCGTGCAAAGCTCTGTTTCATCATTTGTATTCATGAACTTGTTGAGATCACTTCAGTGATTGATTTGAAGGATCAGAACACTTCAATATCAGTTTAAATTCACCCTCAAATCACTCAATAAGATATGTATTCCTCATTTTCTTAGGAAGAGTTTGCATGTGAAGCACTCATCTTTATATTTGATCTTGTAAACTCACTCTTTGTTTCTATAAGTGTTACAAGAAATAGATCCTCTATAGATGGATCCTAAAGTTGATACACCTAGGAAGAGGTCGGGGTATCTCCAAATATTTGAACCCACAAGCATCAATTTGATTGAGAAAAATCCCAATCACTTGGATGCATTCAAGCATTTGGGGTCTCTAAGGTTTTTCCAAAAGTTGGATGGCCACCATTTGGAGTTAAATCATGACTTTGTAAATAAATACAGGGAGGGAAAGACCCAAGTTGGACCTATGGAGATTAATTTGACAGTGGACCTGATAGCAGAGGTGACAGAGATACCCATGACCGATAAGCAGTGGTTCAAAGCTAGGAAGATGGAAAAAGAAGGTTGGTGTCAGGATATGTTGAAACATTAGCATAAGGGAGCCAATTTAGTCAAATGGATACCCAGGCAGTGGGTTTTGGAAGCCTATGACAAGATTATTCTCATGATACAATGGCATTTCACTTGCGAAGGGATATACAACAACGTTTTACAGTATCATTTTAAGTTATTTCTGCATTTTACTGGGAAAAGAGAAATTGATTTAACATACTTTATCTTGATGAGTCTTCAAAGGATGATCTTACTAGCTCAGAAGAAAACTGATAAAATAGAGAAGGACATCTTCCACCATTCCCTAATCAAGTTGCTAGTTACTGAACAGTTGAAGAAAGAATGCAAATTTTGGCCTACTTTGTTGTTTGTTTAGAACTACCAAATTGACACGCCTGCTTCCTTTTCAAAACCTAAGACTCCTAGAAAGAAAACTTCCATGCCTTCCTTTGAATCCCCACCAGAAGCATCACCGTCTTCCCAATCTCTTGTATCTCTGAATCCTCCACCTGTTAGAGCTTCTAAGAGAAATAAAGGAAAAGGAAAAGGTAAAGAAGTTGTTACTGAAGAAGAACCAAAACTCCCTATTGAACTCCCTCCAATAGAGACTCATAAAGATGTTCATAGTGCTCAATATAAAAAATTGTTCTACCAATCTTGAAGAGATCTTCTCGTAGGAAGATTGAGTTGATAGTGGACACTCAGAAACAAATGGTTTATGAAGAACAGTTAGATACCCCTATTGAACCTTCAACCATGGAAGTGGATTATGACCTCTAAATCATTAAAGTCAAAGTAGTTGCACCTTCCCTCAGGAGGTCTCTAAGAAACAAACTTGCATTTGTAGAACAATGTCAGCAAGAGATGGAACTTGTAAAGCCCAAAATTAAGTTTCCTAAGTTAAAGGTATCTCCTCTCAAGAAGGAGGCCCTGGAAACCATTTTTCAACTAAGTGAGTCACCTTCTAAGCCTCTACAGTCATTCCCTGAAAATTTTCATCAAAGAAGAAGGAGGACAAGCTACTAGCAGCTTAGGCAGAAATCAAGATCCTCAAAGAAAATAATCAAATTCTGAAGCAAAAGAACACTATCGTGAGCAGCCACCTTGCCACTTAGATGGGAGAGCTAGCTTATGAATGCACTAAGTTGAGGAAAAGTATCAGAAGAAAAGGTATACAAAGAACTCATTTGGTCAATATGTACAAAAAAAATATTAGCTTAAGGGCATCTTATAGAAAACTGACTTAGCATATCTATTTGGAAAAGACTATGTTGAGTAAGAAGAGCTTGGCTATTTTTCTGGAAGAAACAACTTCACCAAGTTCCTCCAAATAAGATGATTGATGGACAAGGGTGTCTTACCAATTTTGTGATTAAATTTTTCTTTCTTACAATGAACATGTCATATTCCATCTGTGCATTGTTCATATTCTAATTGAAAGGTTATTGAACATAGGATATATATTTATTTTTTCCTATATACATATAGCTCTCAGTTTTGGTTCTCAAGAACATAAGACAAGTAGGTGGTTATTTGAATATTACATCAGAACACTTGCAAGGATAGGGCTACACAATGTGCAATCTATCAGTGCAACCTACAGGAGCTTCATCATTGATATTTTCTCATACCCTGTTTTGATTCTTTACTTAAGGGTATGATAAGATTAACTTGAATACATAGGTTATAAGACATATTTGATCAGTGGTTCATTGGCAAATTTATATGCATTCCATTCTCCCAAATTCTTATACTTGTTTTATAAACTTGAAGTCTTATGGATGTATTTGAAGGCTACATTGTGAGAGGAAGGTGTAAATGAAAAGATAATGGTATGAAGCCTGAGTAATACCATTAATATCAGTAAAATAAAGTGTTGTAGATTCAAGATCAACTAATCTCCTAGCCTTCAAGTCAAGGTTCAAGGGAATTTTCAAGTATTTTGGCCAAAATAGTTTCCTACAGAAGTTTGCTGTGCTTGTCAGCTATTTTTCATGTATTGCGCTACAAACCAGTTAATCTTCAATGAGTTAGAGGTCAAGTCACATTTTAAATCCTTCTTGATCAAAGAGGAAGGTGACTTAAATTCCAACTGTTATGGAAGACTCTAGAAGATGAGTATCATCCTCCAACAAGCAGATGGAGCTATCGAAGACTTAGTTAGGATTAAGATTATATTCCATGAAAATATGATATAGATCCTAAGATTTTGTAATATATTAGATCAAGCAATTATGTAGCTATTTGATCCATACTTAGGGGATCTCAGTTAAGTTGTAAGGCTATTTAAGCCCATTGAAGCTACATTGTAAGAGGTTCGAACTTGGAGACTTTGAGATACTCTTTTTGTACAACACTTTGATATATATATATATATATATATATATATATATATATATATATATATATATATATATATATATATATATATATATATATATATATATATATATGTTGGAATCATAAGCTTCTTTCGTTGTTATTGTTTAGACCTCTGTTCATTTGTCTTTTCTTGTACTTATATTTGAATTTCATATTCAATTGTTTTTTTTACACAGTGATTGATTAATGTCTTTTAATCATTGCATTGGTAGGCAGAAATATAAGTATTCTTCCTTGTTATAATAAATCTTTTATCTATATTTTAAATATACATGATCTTGTTGATATAGCGAGTGTTATCCATCCATATGAGTTTAAAAACCATCTGAGCAATACATTTTGAGAGACTTATCTTGTCTGTATATGTTCAAATGTCTTGAGTGAGGGAGTTATTGAATGAGATATTCATTTTATGATCCATTTTTATACATTTTATTGAACATTTGATTAAGTTACCAAGCTTACTCAACCTACAACCTTGAGTGAATCTTGGAGTGATAACACTTTTAAATGACTACATCATGGTTCTAACCCCATCGACAAGTATACTACCTTGATCATTATCCCTATGAGGGAAAGGTTGTGGTGTAGGTTGTATTTTAGGGAGTCATGCATAATGACCTCTAGTTTCATTGCCTATATTGGATTTAATTAAAAATAATTGTATTAAAATAATGATGCAATTTATAATTCATGCATGTGAATAGGCCTTAGTGTATGAAATCATGTTTTAATACCATATGTAGTGCTTCTCTAAGAACTTGATTGACTAAAAATTCAATTACTCGAAATAAAGCTAACACACACACACACACACACACACACACACACACACACACACACACACACACACATCCTGTATATATCTCATCAATGATAGATAGGCATGTTTACATTCACTAACTATCATAACCATTCAATCATCAATATTCCAACATGTCAACCACCAAAACAACACACATGACATATTTCCACTTCATGCTTATTCATACCAAATAATAATACTTAAGAATGACCATCCTTCATGAATCTTCTCTATTAAAGGATTTATACTTCTAATAAAATATATAACCTCAAAATGGATCCTTGATCTTCAAGAATGCAACTTTTGATCCTTAATCTTCAAGTATACAAAAAATAGAATAAAATACTATGTGCAATATTTTTCCGTGTAGATGACACGTTTACATTTTGTTTTCTAACTCTTCCTAAATTTAAATATTCCCACACTTTAATTCCTTTCAATATACTAGGCCATGGCCTTCATGTATGAAACCAATTCTCTATAATAATACTATATTTCAAGCATGTATTCAAAATTCACATCCTAACTTGTGATTCCTTTCACAAAAAGAAACTCATTCTTTTTTTGTTAGCTAAATATCCTTGACTTGCGGTATTGGATGTGGTTGAGATGCCACAAACCATGGGAATATAATCTGTCAAAATCACTCGGGGATCTCACCCGACCTGGACTGCACCAACCCTTAACATAGCTGGATTTGAGGTGTCCCCAGAGGTTTCAAACCGGTGACTTCACTTACGGAGTTCCTTAAAAACAAACTCCCTTACCGACTTCTCTACACCATGACGACTACAAGAAACTCATTCTAAACAAGACCACATACTAGAATTTTTAATGTTGGAATAAGCATGCAAATAGGAATAATTTAACATGCAAAATAGAATACAAATTATTGTTCCTAGGATTATGTCCCTATTTGTATTCTCACATCATAAATCTAACTACTGTAGGTTTTTAACTATACTGTTCTTCTAAACTTATTTCTACCTTCAACACTTTGACATGTAAGCTATACAGTTCAAGTACAATGAAGGATATACCTTAATTGATTTGACTATGAATATGATTCTAAACTTATTTCTCCCTTAAGTATCTACCTCATAAATACTATAAGTAATCTATGAGATAAGAGGATTTAAGGATACGTTAGTTAGTTCACCTCTCAAGTTATGAAATGGGACATATCTTCATCATATCACCAACATAATAATACATTTCAATTCAAATGAGGTGTAGAAGGTACCATGTGTGTGTTATGAAATATTTAGACATGACTAAATTTTTAGACATGAAATGAACAAAAGCATGGAACAGTTACCCCAAAACCAGAAAATTTTGCTAACTTTCATGCAAACAGGTGGCTACAATATGTTCTCATGAGATTCCTCAAAGAAAATAGGAAATTAGCTCACTATTGTGCCTTCTGCAAAGCATGAGCACCTCTATGCCCTCAAAAAATTTAAACAAAAACGTGTTCATGCAATCCTACATGCACCTATCAAGACTAGGGTTTCCTATAGAGAATTGATCGACTTTACAATCTTAACTAATGTCACTAGTCAAGGATTCAATTCCTCCATGCATAAGTAATAACATTTGATTTCTTAGAAATAAAAAACCAACTAAAGGTTTCTAAGCATGCTAAGAAATAAGAGAGATCTTTTCATGAATTTATGAAATGCATACCTCATAATTTGATGATTATAGGTGTTCCTCCTCTTCAAAATCCTACTCCAAGTTTGTTCATAGAATTTGTTGCAAGATTTTACTTTGATCATTTTTTCCCATTTTTCTCTTTGCCAATCAAAATGAGCTTACTAGTTGATCACCCTATTCTATTCCAAGGGTACTCTTCTTCCCCTCGAACCCATAAAATAAAAAGACTATATGGAGTGTATAAATATAAATGTAAAGAGAACATAGACCTCCTTCATCAAAGGGTTGTGTATTCCTTCCAACAAGAAAATGTGTAGTATTCACCACAACAAGTATCAAACCTAATTAGGATATTGCACAATCAAACCTCACTCTCACCAACTCTCCATGTAAATTTCAACATTATCACACCCATCTAGCATTAGGGGGCAAAAGGTGTCCTTTGTGGTCATCCTTCCTCTTATTTTATAATATTTTTGCAAAATTACACATGTCATTTCATACATAATTCTTTATTTTATTAATTAATATGTCTATTATTCAACCAACCACATGCCACTTCATGCATAATTCATAGTTTTTTATTTACTAATATGATTATTATTCATCCATATCCTAATTACTTTTCCTCTTTTTTCTCACCCATTTTCCTCGTCTTTTAAATCCTATATTTATATATGCACATAATATTACCCTTTTGAATAAAATAAAATAAAAAACTAAATTATAAAGTCAATGATTTTGATTATTTGACATGTTCCTAATGCATATTTACTACTATATAATTGCACAATAGAATCAAATTTATTTTTTCCCATATTTGTCCCTCTTGCTTAAATGAATGCACTCTACCTATATGAACAATAATTTCATAAATGAAATTCTATTATTATAAAAATTTGATTTTCTAAATGCCATGCATATAAATGATGCTTTTATCTTAGAACAAAAAATCTCAACAACTACTAAAGGTGAGGCCATGAGCTCTTGTACCAACTCTTGTACCCATATTTACATGGATGGAAAACCAGTGTAATAAAAGTGAGACCTTGTTAACATCATCATATTTATTATTGGTGAGAGACTCATGGTCATCGAGGAATAAGGACTCTTCATCCTTATTGCACACCCCTTAGTTAATTCTCATGTGTGACCTTCACGATCTATCCTCACAACATCATATATCCTCCCAGGTGAGCATATATATTACTCCAACCCATTATACATATGGAGTTTATAATAGTTAGGGACAACCTCTACCTCTCCCTATAATACATATATCACACCTCTCTCATTTTACCTTTATGTGAGATTAATTGAAAACACTATCTCTTGTCCCTCCACACATTTTAGAGACACACATCAAACATCATTATCCAATAACCAACATAAATCATAATCACATAACATCTATAGGAAATCTTGTCTCCTGATACATGATGGGTCTAGGTATTTTGACCCACTCTTTGAGTCCATATACATGCAATGTTTTCCTATCACACTTATCAAATCATTAGTAACATTACAATATGTAACAATTCAATCACACCTTTCATATATATCCACCATCAAGTCAAAACATATGCCTTTGCATCAAGTTATAATAGTCCATAACATCAAATAGGTTTCAATATGTTCATCATTCATACATAATTAACACATCATATAAAAATAAATTATCATATCAACAAAAGAGACTTTTAAACCATAAATCATATAAAAATGTATCCATCAACAAGAACCCACACATCTACAATGCCCTAAAAATAATACTAGGAAATAATGAATCTAGTAAAAAATAGGGCATTACAGCGTTTGAGAGCCATCTTAGAAATTGTTCCAAAAATTACTTAAATATTGCAAGGTTGTAGGGCATGAAATTTCATTGCATTTTTCTAGAGCTACCCATGTAATTTTGAAATTTCAAATTAACAAGGCCACTTTGATGGGATGAACTTTTTAAACTTATCGAGATTTAAAAAAATCCATCTGTATAATTATTTACCAAAGTGAAGTTCATATGCAAAAGGTATGTAATGGGAAATTGACCATCAAACCTACCAAAAGGTATAATCATGGTTCTTTTACCTTTTCAAGAGTTTTAAAGGTTATTATTATTTTTTTTAATATAAAAAATAATCATTTTTTTTAATATAAAAAATAATCATTTTTTTTAAAGGCATTATAGTTTTTTTTCTCTACTTTCCTTTTTAATTAGAATTTTTTTAAATATTTTATTTGTTAATTAAATATTTTTCTTAATTTTCTTTCTAATTAGTTTTTTTTTTAAATATTTTATTTGTTAATTAAATATTTTTCTTGTCTTATTCTTTTTAATAAGAAAAACAAATAATTGATTTGTTGGAATCATGGTTTCTATTTGGAAACATGAATGTTAAATGAAACTTTAATCGCTCAATAGTTAGGGGTTAGTGGGTCAATGATTCCTATTTTAGTGATCAGTGGTTACCATACTACAAATTACGGAATTGATGGTTATTGAAATAATGATTTTAGTGATAACTTAAATTTGTATTTTTTTAATTATAATATGTACTTCTTATACTTTTAAAACTACATCATCGTGTCAAAAATGTTAAATATATAATATTTTGAAAATCAAAATTTGTTGTTTTTCATTTCATATTTTATTTTTTCAATGCATTTTATTTTGTCAAAGCATTATTTTTCATAAATTTGGAATAATGAAAGTTAAGTTTTCATGTAAGTGTGAAAATAATTTCAAATTTTGATTTTTAAAATTTTGTTATTTTTCATTTTGTTTCATTATTTAAAAAAAAATAACTTTTTTTTCACTATTAAAATTTAGAATAAGTTTAGGGCGAAAAGTGTGGGGTTCTTTACAATCTTGAAGAAAAATATATAGCCACTTATGCATGAGGTCTCAAACAAAATTCTGAAAATTATGCAGAGGCATATGCTCTTTTGTAGAGTATACTCATAGCCAAAGAATACAATATCAAGGTATTAAAGGTAATTGGGGACTCCCTAGTGGTCATAAAGTCAATGTTTCGTTATGTCTCTCCATTAGATAGCAAGATATTAGTCTAGATAGCTCAAATTAAAAAGAAGGGAGGATTATTCTCTCATGTTTCCTTCCTCTATGTGAAAAGAAATATGAACTTGGTTACATAAAAATGCGCCAACAAGGACTCAAATCTCAACCATGGAGTTATCATTAAAAATGGGGAATACCTTAATAGTTCCATCCCCTAAGTGGATCATATGGTTGGAACAATTATCGATATCATTAATCCCCCACATGAATATGCAAACAATACATCATTTCATCAACTTTGGAAAGGGTGATCACATGTCACCATTTGGTACCAACTCCATTGACACACTAAAACTCACCCTAGGTGATGAATATTACAATCTAAATCCAATTGTTTGATATGGGCTAACAACAAATTTGGTTAAGGGATTGGGGTGCATAGTTGACTTGGGCTTGGAGGTGGCAAATTTAGAAAAATAGGATCATAGAGCAATAAAATAAAACAAATGTGGAAATAAAAGATACAAGATACAAAATACAATAGAGACATAGATATACGTGGTTCACCCAATGTGGGCTAAGTCCACCAGAGAAATTTCCTCGTACTTCCTTTATTATTATCCAACAAATGAAAGGATACAACCTACAACACATTTGTTGTAACTTCTTCTTCTTTCTCTCACAATCTCCTCTCTTATAATAAAATATTCACATTCATCTACTGCTGCAATACAATTCTCTTATACATAAAAGAGGGTTTCCTTCTAGGGAAGAAAAACCTGAACATAACTTCTACCGTCAGATCTATGACCTTATAATGAATAGTTCATATTGAATATGAAATTCCAATATTTGAATTGCATTAAAAAAATGTGTATCTTACAGTTTATTTGACCTACATATGAATTAGGAAGATAATCAAGCTCCACAACCAACAATCTCCCACCTAGATACAGATCACAACAACTCCACTGTTGTTGTACCTGCTGGACTATGATCCACTTTAGACTTGACAAATTTCTCATCTTCACCTTCATGCCTGAAGACCAACTGAAACTGAGGATAAACTCGGTTTCTCCCTTATTACTACCTTTGTTATCATGTCTGCATGATTCTATCTAGTATGTATCTTTTCCAACTTCAATTGTCCATCTTCCAAAACAGACCGTATGAAATGGTACCTGATCTATATATGCTTAATCTTAGAATGGAAGGATTAGTTCTTTTCAAGATGAATGGAACTATGGTTGTCGCTGTAAAAACAACGATTCTCCTACTTCTTTCCCAATTCCTCCATAAACCTCTGTAACCAAATCATCTCTTTACTAGCCTCTGTAGAAACAACATACTATGATTTCGTTGTTTAAAGTGCAACAACATTTTGTATTTTTGAAATCCAACTTACTGTTGTTCCACCTACAGTAAAAGCATACCCTATGGTGCTCCTCCAACTATATTTATCACTTGCCATATTTGAATCAACATATCCCTATAGAATAGTGTATGAACCTCCAAAAAAAATGTTTGATTACTAGTACCTCTCAAATACTTGAGAATCCACTTTACTACATCCCAATGTTCTTTACATGTATTTTTCATATACCTTCTCAAAAATCCCACTGCATGTGCAATTTCTGGTCTTGTGCACACCATCACATACATCAAGTTGCCAATTGATAATGAATAAGGGACCCTGGACATGTATTATGTCTGCTCTTGCTTCTTGGGACACATTTCCTTGGTTAATTTGAAATGACTGTCCAAATGTGTACTAACTGGTATTGCATTCTGCATTTTAAACCTCTTCGACACCTTCTCTATGTACTCACCCTGAGACAATGTCAATTTGCATTTTTGCATGTCTCTTGTTATTCTCATACCAATAATTTTCTTTGTAGCACTCAAATCCTTCATCGCAAATGAAGTAGACAATTTCTTCTTGAGTGAATTTATATAATTCATGTTAGACCCTACAACAAGCATTCCATCTACATACAATAGCAAGATAATATAGCTTCCATTTTCTATCCTCTTAAAATAAACACACTGATTAGAATGGCATCTACTATAACCTTGTTCTGCCATAAACCTGTCAAAATTCAAATACCACTACCTTGGAGCTTTCTTTAGGCCATACAATATCTTATTCAACCTGCATACCAAATTCTCATTCCATTTGACCTCATACCCTTGTGGTTGTTTCATATAAATATCTTCATCTAAATCCCCATGGAGAAAAGTTGTTTTTACATATAATTGTTCAAGATGCAGATCTTCTATTGCCACAAGACTTAAAATGATCCTAATCAAAGTCATTTTAACAACAAGAGAAAATGTTTCATCAAAACATATACCTTTATTCTATCCAAACCCCTTTACAACAAGTCTAGCCTTGTACCACGTTTTTCCTCCATCTTCTTCCTTCAACCTGTAAACCCATTTATTCTGCAATGCTCTTTTTTTTGCAGGAAACTAAACCAAGTCCCAAGTCTAGTTATTTACCAAGGAATCCATATCCTCTTTCATGCCTTTCTCCCACTTCTTTTTAGTGTCTACCTGCATTTCCTCTTCATAAATTTCTAGTTCACCAGAATTAGTCAACAATAAATAATACAATGAAGGAGAGTATCATTCAGGGGGTCTACTTAACCTGGTAGATATTCTAACAACACTTGCAGGAGTTTGAGGTACCATCTTCTCCTGTTGTTGTACATTTTTATTTTTTGGTACCTTTGGAGTTTATTTTTCAATGATCTCATCAAGCGCTGTATATTCTGGTTTCTCTTTTTCCTATTTATTTCTCTGCAACTGATCTTTGTACATGACCTTCTCATTGAATATGACATCTCAGTTGAAATGGGTACTTGACACTGAGAGGGAGGGGGTGAATCAATGTCACATAACTATTTGACCAATTTACAATTTTCACACATTAACTGAACAACAAATATTTATTTCATTTTCTTAATCAATATATAAAAGAATAAATATTTTATTTATTTAAATAACTTGAATGAATACATAATATCAATATTTGAATATCATCTTCAAACAATTATGAGAGACCCAACTCTCTGTTACAAGACCCATCTTGTAGTTCTTAGATCCAACTGATAAATGAGGAATCCAATCCTCATAACAAGTCCCAGCTTGTTGATCTCATATCCAACTGAGATGTGAGGAATCCAATCCTCATACAAGACCCAGCTTGTAAAGAGGCACTGACTTGATAGAATGAATCTTCATTCAATCCATTATATATAAATATATATATACTTCAACAAATTCAACTACACTCTTCTCACAATTCTTTCTTGTTTATATAGTCTTCCAACTGGTGTGAATCTGAAGCATTGTGTCTTTCGATTATTTGAACCATTGTATCTTTTCATTTAAAATGATAATCTTCAAATTTTAATTAATATCATTTTTATTTTTATTCTTTATTCATGATTTCATGATTTAACTCTCTTTTAATCATGATTATGTATCAGTTTATTTTTCCTCGTGAGTTGATCACAGACATGGATCAACTCATTAGATCATACTCATGTTTTTGTTGTGTTCTCGGTTCATCAATAAATCATATTCGATCTTATCGATTCTCTGTAATGTTCTGGTGTTAACTCTCCATCGAATCAAGTTTGGATGAGGAGCTTCCTTCAAACCATGTTCATATGATCATAGGCATAGAACCACAGGCTTAACAATTTAAGCAACATATTTTATTTTCATTTAAATCTCTTATGTCATATGGTTCGATGAGATGGATGGATGACGGAACTTCGCCCTTCGGAACTTCAGGATTTCAACATTTCAAACCTTTCAAAACTTCTGAATCAGTTTTCCTGAATAGATCGGGTGGTTTATGTTTATTTCGCGGAAAATGATCAATCATCAGATTTGATTATTAAAAGACTTAATCCGATGGCTAGGACTTAATCAATCATTGATATAGATGGAAATCATTTACTCCAGGACTTCGTCTATTATACTTACGCTATCCTTCCACTATATTTTGATGAACGATTGAGAGTACACCCGACATCAGATCGATGGTCGAGATCTCCTTCGGGTCTCCAGACTTCAGAGATTTCAAGTCTCAACCCCTTCTTTCCTCCATACTTCAATCTTCCGGAGTTGTCAATCCACTGACGCGTGTCCCTTTTGGATCAACGGTCGAGATCCCCTTCGGGTCTCTAGACTCAGAGATTTCAAATATCAACCCCTTCTTTCCTCTGGAGTGATCACCTGCTGAGTCAGTCATAAAATGGTGTAGACCACTTGTTGTCGGTTAACGTTTCCACTTACACTATCCTTCCACTATAGTAGATCGACGCTCGAGAATTCTCCCAAAGTGATCTTCATATTAGACGTCTAGTGTCCACTTCGGGACTTCGGCATTCGAGACTTTGGGACTTTGGGCAAGTGTTGGTGGTAAAAATCCCAAAGTAAAACTCTCAAAGTGATGTAACTTGCTTACTTCACTTGATGACGTGTCACGAGCCCAGTAGTTTCCATGTGTCACTCAAATTCATGATTTGTATGTGGTATGCTAACCAAACACCCTGATCCAATGGTCATTATATGTTCTCCAAATCCAATGTTCCTTATTCATTTCATATTTCTAGGCTTCGGGTATTTCAAATCTCAAACTTTTCAGAGCATAGCCTCCTCACATCTTTATACCCGAACTAAATGTTGTTTGTCAATCATGATCCTAGATCGATGGCTCAATTCGTCTGTGATGCATCTCTTCTAGATTATCATATCCTTCCACTTAGAATGATCCAACAGCGGATAGAATTTCACATAAATGATATCTCATATCTTACCTCGCTTATCCTATCCTTCCACTCAAAAGTGATCCGATGACTTACGGGAATTCAGGTTTGATCTGATGGCTGGCGGGTATTCAGATAATCGAACTCTTAGCCCTTTTACCTCGCTTAACCTATCCTTCCACTTTAAAGTGATCTGATGGCTAACAGGAATTCAGGTTTGATATGACAGCTGACGGGTATTCGGATAATCAAATTCTCAACCCTTTCATCTTATCTTGTCCTTCCACTAAAATGTGATCCAACAGTCGTAAAGACACTCAAAGCAGATCCATGATCACAGATGATTGTGGAACCACAACTTGTGAGTGATTTAACTCGTCACCCAAAATCTGCAATTGGAAGTTGTGCGCTATTAGTGAGTTAACCGCAATCGTCAATCTTCGAAGCTATAAGTTGGACAGTCCTGACTAATTGTGGGATTAGAACTAGAGTGGTATTTAATTCTCCTTTCGATCTCCGCAATTCATCCCTGTCATTGATCTGGAAATTGCGCATCCGACAGTCACAAATTAATCTGACTTAAATTGATCACTTTTTGGATCAACCACAGTCATCAATATCCAAGTCTATGAGATCTGATGATCTAGACCAATTGCGGGGTTAGAACTAGGGAGTTGTTTAATTTCTTTCACCCTTCGCAATTCATCCCTACCATTGATCTGGCTTGTAGATCTGACGATCACGATCCTCCAATGATCCTCAAGCCCACGGTCACTCATATGATCGACATCTATAATATTTAAACGATAAACACAGTCAATTTCTTGATCGTATGGTTACTAAGGCTTCTCAGTTTGATCGGACATATTTTCTAGAATGTGCTCTTCATTCGCTAACTCTCTCGAGCTTTAATACCTATTTGTGCATTTATTTTATGCACTGATAGTCAGTCGCTAATTCTCCTGAGCTTTGATTATAGGAACATTGTTGATCCTATCGTGATCAACAATAATCACAAATTTCATCACCCTTAAGTTGATGTTCTTCTGTCGATCTTTAGTATACTTTTCCTCATGAGATTAACCTTGTTGCTCTGCTTATTGTTTGACATTCTCTTTCCATCATTGACCCTTCATTACACATGGAAATACCTTATTGGCCATCTTGACACTAATGCCAATTGTATAACTGATCATGACGGATTCATGTTTCCATCATAACAACTTTTCATGATTGTTGAAATCAATGACAACACATGAATGACAATATGTCCAACAATTTCTACTCCTAATTATTGAGGAAAATATATGAAATGATCTTACTCAAGCATTTTCAGATCTTTCTTGGCTAAAGAAAAATATATGGGAATGTCACCCTAGGTTTATAGCCAAAACAAATAACATCCTAACTCACAAGTATTAATTACAAGTGCTTAGGCTAGTATTTTATCAATAAAAAGCTTGTTGGAAATTTACTTTTTATGTAATTTTCTAAATATAAAAGTTGCTGAAATGAATGTAAAGATAGAACTAAAGACACCAAGATGATAATCAAGATAGTTGAGACATAAAGAAATCCTTTATTTCATTCCAATTCACCAAAGAGTTAGTTTATTTACAAAATCTCATACAAAAATTTTGGACCAAAGTCAAACTTAGACATCCCCAATGGAACATACAAAAGGACCTCTAACAGAAAACCAAAACTGAACTCTAAAAGCTGGATCAACTTGCCATAGATTGTTTCCCACTCGACTCTGCACAATAGCCTTTGTCAGTCATGAAAACTAATTCACAAACTGACAAGTCTACACAAACTATCAAAGATAGATCAACACCTCTGAAAAACAAGTGTCTGAATGATGTGATTCAGCCCTGAATATTGTTGCCTACAATAAGACCCTGTTAACATAAAAGAGAATTAGGCTTGTGCTAGATAAATGAATGAATGAAAGCTGAACTATCTCAACATAAACTCAAAGAGAAAACCTTAGTATCCTTCTGCTTCTATCCTCTCTTTGTTCCTCCCTTTCCTTTTTCTTTTAAACAAATTAGAATTGGTTGAAGTAGTTGAACCAACTCATTAGTTAAGTTAGTTAAAAGACTCAACCAACTTTAGTTAGGGGGAAAGTAATAATCATAATAAGGGTTAAAAATAAATAATAACTAGTAGGTGGGACCCCTGTGACTCCCTTTAACTCATAACAATCATAACATAACTATTTAGTTAAGAAAAACACACCTCCTTGTGACTCCCATCCACATATTCACATTTGACAATTTAGCTCATGATATTTAACATTATTTTCAAAAAATATTACTCATGTATCCAAAAATAAAACATGTTGTCCAAAGATTCCTGAAGTCAATTGTCATCAACAATAGATAAAAATAAAAACTCAAAATCCATACTTCCCACTCTACGATGCAATCTTTCCTTGATTATTGTTGTCACCCTTTGATTTTCTTGAATTTTCCTTTGGCTATGCCGAGCCTTTATGCCTAATCTCGTTGATCATGTGGGAAAAATCATCCCTCAAATGCATCTGGGAAGACACAGATTTGTTAGAGCCATTGGAGGGCGAGGAAGGGGCAATAGTGGCTTTTCCTTTGTCAGGGGTATGGTGGGCCTCAGTCTTCAATATCTTGCTAGCATGGGAGGATTGCACTGGCGAGTGGTCAGGGGCATCTTGGATAATCTGGTTGTTAGGCAGAGGAGCAGGAAAAGATAAATTGGGCCAGCCACGATGTTGGGAGACTGTCGGGTGGACAATCTCTTTCCATCCATCATTTTCAGGAACCTCAGGTTGCAATGAGACATGAGGAGGCACAAGAATACTGTGGGCTTGCGAAACTTGGAAGGGAGGCCTTTCATACCTAGGTTGGACCACTCCTTGCCCAATCCAATTGAAAAATCGAGCCTGAAACAACTGGCCTAACTCTCATGAGTCAGCGTCAAAATGTATGGAGAACCTTGGCCTTCTTGGGCCTCTGTTCAAATTACCTCTCCCTTTGTTGCCTCTGCCATGGCTACCACGACTGAAAAAAATCATCCCTACATGCATGATTGATTAACAAATAGTTTTTTAAATAACCCTACATGACAAATCTTTTAAAAATATGAAATAGATTTTGAATCAGGAACGTATCAAAATCATGCAATCCAATCCATACAAATTGTTAAATTGTTTGCCAATGAGTAGGGAGTGAACAAGGGTTCTGGTATATGCAAGGGTTTGTATTGAGAGAAACATGATATAATGAGGTGGAAAAGAACACAATTATTTCTCAAAGACAACAAACAATCAATTGTAATGCAAACCAAAGAAAACATCATTGTAATCCAACCAAGACAACGCTACTTCCAATTGCTTCAAGACATAAATTTTCTTGACTGTAATCAATTTTAGAACAGGGAGTGAAAAATGAATGTGGGAAGGCGAGGGGGTTGTATTTAGTGGAAATTGAAATAATGGTAGGGGAAAAGAGTGATTATTGTTCATAAAATTAATCAAGTGATCCATAACCATTATGTAAAAAGAACCACCTCAAACAAATGACCAATGGAACTCAAAACAATTATTGTGTAAAGTTCAAACAATTATGTGCATCAACTTACTCACTGTAATCAAAATAGACAGACTATGGTCTACAATGATATGTAGGGGAGTTATGTTTCTCTTATTTACCCAATTAACATTTTGTAACAATTCCCAAATGTATAAACAATAACCATTTTCACTCTATTCATCATCAAAATCAACCACTTCCCACACATTACTTCAATCATCAACACAACTCAAAGTTGAGTTTAAAAAATGCAATGAAGTTATACTGTTACTAAAATCATTCCTGTCATTGTTAAAATGCATGACATTCATTTAAACATATAGAGTGGGAAGTCAACCAAATAACTCAGATTAAAATTTCAAAAACCAAGCCCAATTTTCCTCGACCCTAAATAATCGAAATGCTTGGTTATCCATCCAATTCAACGAGGAATCAACAACGGGCCTGATTTTACAACACAATTGATCAAATTACAACAAACCATTGTTCAGAAACCCATGACCCTTCCCAATGGTGCAATCAATTAATATTGATAACAACAAAGTGGACAATCATACCATAATCACCACGACTGCAACATTCTCATTTGAAAATTTTAAACACACAGTCACAGTATCATGAACTCAACCTATCACGCCGAGTTATCAATACAACACAAGGACATAGCAACATAATTGCTCAAATCATACTATGTAAAAACTTGTGTCCATTCTTGATGACAAAATCAAATAACCATAACTTATATAGTGGGTGGAAAGGCCATAAGCACCCCGATTTCAATAATCATTTGGCCATGTAGTTACAGTAAACATTGATTCATGTTTAGAAACACCACTCATACCAATACATCAAGCACAAAGTGTCATTGTTCCTTAATCAATTTTAAATAGTGTCGTGTTATCCCTTCAATAAACACAAGGAGGCAACAACTGTGCATTTGATGTAGCAATTCATTCTAATTAAAAATGTTGGTCTTATATATCCAATAAAGCAATTGTTGTGACTAGATGCCGAAACCAACACCATTGTCATACAATCAACGGGACGATCCAGTAATCAACACTACACCAATCCTTAACAACCAACAATAAACCCAATAGGCCACAACAATCTTCTCTATCAACCCTCAGGATTGAGGAGTCGAGGGTTTGTTCTGTGGATCAACACAAGGAGGCTAGAGTCGACTCCTCTCAATGGTGGAAACCTTTGAGACCAATGGTGCAGACACAAATAACACCATAATTTATTTTTTGTCCAAGGTGACGAATCCCATGATAGGAGATATATGAGTAGAGGAGTAAGGGTCCAATTTGGTCGGGTAATGATACTTAACCTAAATGAGGTATAACCCTTGTGGCTCTCCAGTCAACCAACTATAATGATGGGTGCAAACAGGACCGAGAAGAAGAAATATAACCCATTATGAGACCATATAACAATGACAACAACCCAATGCCCAAATGAACAACGCGCAGTGACCCAAAAGCACTTCCAACCCATTAAACCCCATAAAATCCAAAGACTAGATATAGTGATACGAAAGGCATGAAGACAACTAGTCATTCAAGACCAAACAAAACCCTCCAACCAAACTAGCAAGGGTGATAGAGAGACTTTATGGCTATTAATACTCAGAACGACCCCATACATTGTAACTTCAGACATCATCACAGATAAAGCCACCAACAATTCACTCTAGAAAAAATCACAGTTTCACATAGTTTCAGTACTTAAGGAAATCACAACCAATACATTCAAGCCAATATCCATTTCATAACATAGCAGACTCATGGATGGCTAAAAAAAATAACATACCTATAATACAAGCACTTTAAACGCGAGTTGGTCGAGTGTTTTGTATCTTCTAGGAAGTCGGAGCATAACCACAACAACCAAGTTGAACAATAGCCCGATTAGGGTGGCGACCAACGAAGGAGTAAGGGTGACGTGAAGTAAATGCATGTCACCTCCATTCACAACCAATTAATTCCTTAGTACATGCCAACACGCTTCCATTAACACAATTAATCAAACCATGTACCGAAACCATCACCCATTAAAATCCAATAGCGCGACCATATCATATTCTTGACTTATTCCATAACATATATTAACCATATATCTCAATCAAATCGCATAACCATTTACTTGCTAGCTAGGATTTAACCATAATCATTTTAATCTTTCATGCATGCAGTATAGCATATAGAATACTTCAAATTCTTCCTTTTGCATTTGTTGCATTGTTTTCACTTCTTTCTAATTGCTTGTATGTGTTATTGTTTTTTTTCCAACTGCCTTTTATGTATCATCACTAACATGTTTGTTGTGCAGGTGTCCCAAGAACATATAGCAATGGTATCAATGAATAACATAGGTTGTAGTAACATAAAGAGCCAATACTTCATAAGCCCAATCCATAGCCAATAAAAAACAAGATCTCATCAACCATGTAAGCAATGTCACACATGAGCACAAACATCAAATAAGGACCAAACCTGATATCCAATCTACAAGGGGGTCCCACCTACTAGTATTATTTAACTTTTATAATAATAGGTTTTAGCAACACTTTGCGAGAAAAATTTCATTGACGTTTTTAATCGTCAACACTAATGATTTTGTGATTTTCATAATCCTATAAGAGATAACAAAAATCATTAACATTGTATCCAATAAAGGTACGCTTCTTGGATTTTTCTTCAAGCTTTGTTATGGACAAATGCTTCACAACTGAAAGTCCTCATAAATGAATAGTTTACCTTTTTACCTGTCCATGCCTCCTGTGGAATGCCACCATCCAAATATCTTGAAGGTCCTTTGTTTATTAAGTAAACAACATTATCTACAACATTTTTCCAAAAATGTAAGGGTAACCCTGCATGCAATCTCATACTCCTTGCATGTTCCATGATTGTCCTTTTCATCCTTTCCGACACACCATTTTCTTGTGGTGTTCCTAGAACTATTTTTTCTCTACAAATCCCATGGTATGAACAATAATTATCAAACTCCTTGCTGAAGTATTCACCTTCGTTATCTGATCTTAGACACTTCAACCTCTTTCCTATCTCATTCTCAACCAAATATTTCCATTTCTTAAAAGTATCAAAAACATCATATTTTTGTTGAATGCAATAAACCTAAGTTTTTCTAGTTGCATCATCAATAAAAGTAACATAATAATGAGATACACCAAGAGATGATACCTAAGTTGGTCCCCGTACATTTGTATGCACAATATCCAACTTTTAACTCTTATTTTCTTTTCTGACTCTGAGAAATATGACTCTGTTCTATTTTCCATAAACACAGTGCTCACAGAAATCAAAATCAACTTGTTTAAGATCTAGAAAAAAAATCCTTTTGTGAAGTATCTACATCCCCTTCTCACTCGTATGTCCAAGCTTGTGATGCCAGAGTGTTGTATCCACTCCTATAGAAGCTAAAGAGATAGAAGATTCAACATTAACATTACATAAATACAATGTACATATCTTCTCTGCTTTTTATATTACCAATGATCATTTAGTGACCTTCCACACCTTATCTGTAAATATAGATATACAACCTTCACTTTCCAACTTCCCTGTTGAAATATGATTTCTTCTCAGATATAGTATATGTCTCACCTCTTTGAGTAACCACTGGTTTCCATTGTTTTTCATTATTTTTACCTTACCCATTCCAACAATTTGACATGGTTCATCATCACCCAAATAAACCTGTCCAAAATCACCTTGAACATAATCTTGAAAATATTTCCTATGGGGCGTGGAATGAATTGAAGCCCCTGAATCTGCTACCCAAGACTCAATAGTATTGTCTAAATAAAGAATAAAAGCATCTTGTAACACATCACATATTAAATTTTCTTCCAGATTTTTCTCTTGTTATCCATCTCTTTATTTCTTTGGAGCTCTGTAGTTATTCTTCAAATGTAATTTCTTCCCAAAATTCTAGCACTTTATCTTTCCCAGTCTAGATTTAGATCTTCCCTTCCTAGAATTCCCACGGTTCCCTAGAATCTTTCCTCTTTCCTTTTGTCTTCCTCTATTCTTCACAGTAAACACATTACGTGATGTCTCACCTGTGGTTTTCCGTCGCATTTCCTCACTAAGGATAACACCAATAACATCATCAAATTTTAGAGTGTTTGAACTAGAGATAGAATTACTTATAACCCTGACCAAGTCATTTCATCTTTATGGAAATGAGTACAAGATTAGAAGAGAAGCTAACCTCATCATCAAATTTCACTTTTACAGAACTTAGCTGATTAGTAACCGTATTAAATTCATTTAAATGATCTGCAACAAACCCACCTTTTGGCATCTTCATATTAAATAATTGCTTCATTAGAAATACCTTGTTGGAGGCCAAGGGTTTTTCATATAGTCTATCCAATGCCTTCATCATATCCTCTGTTGTTTTTTCTTTTGGAATATTGAAAGCCATCGATGATGTCAATCATAGTCTTATTGTTCCTAGTGCCTTTCTATCAAGAACCTCTCATTCTTTGTCCTTCATGGTCGTCAGCTTCTTTTCTATTCTGCCCAATAGTAGGAATAGATCCTTCAAATATAAATAATATTCTATTTGCATTGTCCATAGATGGTATTTTTGGCCATTAAATTTATCGACCCTAAACTTTCCATCTTCCACCATTGCCCCCACTCTAACCAGGGACCCTCTTTTCCTTTGAGTTGCATTTGCCATTGATACCAGTTGTTAGAAAACTAGGATCATATGGCAATAAAATAAAACACAGAAGATACACAATACAATACAGACACAAATATATGTGGTTCACCCAATGTGGACTACATCCACCAGATAAATTGCCAGGTCCTTCCTTCATTATTATGCAACAAATAAAGGGATAGAACCTACAACACATCTATTATAACTTCCTCTTCTTTCTCTCAATCTCCTATCTCAGAATAAAACATTCACATTCACCTATTACCACAATACAATTACCTCATACATTAAAACTAGTTTCCTTCTAGGGGAAAATAACCCTATCATAACTTCTACGGTTAGATTAATGAATGGTTCAGATTGACTACAAAATTGCAATATTTTAATTGCATTAAAAAAATTGTGTATCCTACAGTTTCTTTGACTTGCATATAGTTTAGGAAGATCTTCAGGCTCCACAACCAACATATATAAATATGTTAGTTTGTATAGCTCAAATTAAAAAGGAGGGATGATTCTTCTCTTTTGTTTCCTTCCTCCATGTGAAAAGAAATATGAACTTGGTTACAAAAAAAATGCACCAACAACAACTCAAAGATCAAACATGGAGTTATTATTAAAAATAGGGAATACCTTAATAGTTACATCCCCTAAGTGGATCATATAGTTGGCACAATTATCGATATCATTAATCCCCCACATGAATATGAAAACAACACATCATTTCATCAACTTTGGAAAGGGATATCAGAGGTCACTATTATCCCCTATCCTAGGGATAACTAAGAAGATTAGGTCTTGAGGCCCACAGGTCCTAGACATGGAGTGACGAGAGTCGGATAACTTGAGCATGGCCTTGGAGGGGCCCTCTTTTCTTCAGTGTAGCCCATTTATCAGCAACAACATCATCAATCCCACCAGCCTGGTCCTAAAGACGCAGTAAGTCTTGCTCCATGATGTAATGAGTCTAGGTATCATGGTATGTGTCACTCTAATTATTAAATCACTTGAATATGTTACATTAAATTATCTTTCATTTCATAATGTTTTCTTGGAAATTATGCTCTTTAACTTTATCATACCTGGGAAAGTGTCATGATGCCCTTGTAAGTTAGTCTCCCTTTAGGATGGGTTTCCACTAGATGGGTATATGAAAGGTCATCGTCCATTCCCTCCATACTTATCACTTTCCATCTTTATTCCTCTCATTTTCCCCCTACCTTTGTTCGAGAATTGGGATTTGACACACTAGTAAGGGTTGTACCTTGCCTTGTGGGAAGAAGGGGCTAAACGACCAAGGGGTAAAAGTAGCTGGCAAGAGTTAAAATCCAAAATGAAACCTTTGATATGATTCACCCAGGGGTTCCCGAGAAAGCAGTAAACAAATTCTCAGTAGAAAAGGGAACCCGTAAGATAAATAAGCATTCAAGTAATTAGTTGGTGGATGGGAGGTCTCATCATGAGCCAACCTATTATGACCATGGGTATGTAGCGGTATGACACTACCATCTATCTAGTCACCAAACCAAGGTAATGGATCTTGGTGGCATAGCCAAGAGAAAGGGGGTCTCATCATGATCTAGCCTTCTCATATCTATGAAATGATTATGCGTAATGGTGTCACCTCTGGTCACCAAGCAAGGAAAGTTTCCCTCATCTCTTCCCTTGAAGCATAAAACAAAAACATAAAAAAACAATAAAACTAAGAATAAAAGGAATTGAATGGGATAGAAAAGAATAACATCCATGACAAGGTGAAACTTTCCCTCTACAAAGGAACCCATAGGTAAGATCTACATTTCCCTGTTATCACTACACCCCATGCCCAAACATTTCTCCCCACACCACCACACAAACTTACATGACCTAGATTGGATTTCACCTGGGAAACACCCCAAACTTAAGGAGTATTAGCCCAATAGGACACCCTGAGACCTTCTCCAAACCTGAATTGTTAAACTACATAACATCTTTGAATATTTGTCTGGGTAAAGGGGGGTTTGATGCACATGTTTGGGTAATTTAATTATTATATGTGATTGACATTGTTGTTATAGAAATATTTGCCTCACCATTGCTATCTTTCACAAAGGGCCTTTTTCCATTTCCCTATGTAGACTTGTCATCCCTTTTTGATGAATCCAGAGCTAAAAATACATATTTTTCCACATATACGCACCTTATATACTATACAACATGCATATACACATGCTTCTCCACTACAGCCTGCATACATCAAGATTTGTGCCAGAAAATACAAAAATGAAGTCGGTTTTCCATGTCATGATAGGAGATCTATGATCCTTGGCCTTCCATATACTAAAAGCGTTCTGACTTGGCCCTTCAATTGCATTTTGAAGGATATAAGAGCACAATTCCAAGCTATGGAAAAGAGGAGAAAGAATTCAACTTTGAGAGCAAAGTTGGTCTGGAGAAATTACTTCATATTGAGTCTGCATCCCTTTGTCCCTCAAGTCTGAACATAGTGTTTAGCCCCCAAGCTCTTTCCCTATTGTTGAGAGAACCTCATTGTCTCTTTTCTATGAGCTTGCCTTTGGTGGAGCATTCAAGTGGTGGAGACCCAGTTGGAAGGAACTTGGTTTCTTGGTTCTGAATCGTGCTGACACGAAAGCTTGTAATGTTATTGCTTATGTTGATCATTTATTAATAGAAATACTCCTTTCCTGTCCTATTGGTATCGTGAAAATATACGATTATTATCCATGGGCATATTTGTAATGTTTATTAATGGATTATGCTATCTAATGTGATAACCTTTTATATTATCACTATATGCTTGCTCTACTTGTTTGTTGAGAACTTGTCACAGGTATAAAGCTTTGGGTCGAAGTGCTCAACAGTGGACATCTTCAAATGTTAGAACGAGGTAGGATTCTTTATTATCTCGCTAGCACATTGGTTTATATAGCATATGTTGGAATTGAGTATATTTCTATAGTCATACCTGTCCGTTGTGGTTTACCTTGGCCATAGAGAGTTTTTCCCTCATAACAGAATTGGCGACTCCACTTGGGAGAGATCTTCTTTATAAGGGTTGAAGTACTTTTTCTCCTTGCATTACTCTTTTTCCTTTGTGTTTCTTGTCATATCATTGCTTGACACATTATGTTCACTCTTGGTCTAAGTTTTTAGCCTTTTTACCCTTTCCTGGCCTTGCTTTCAAGCCTGTGCATGCCCTATTTCCTTGACAGTCACGTACACATGCATTTTGTCTCACTGTGAGTTGCGTATATACGCTATGTTTCCCTGAACAATCACGTACACCTTATTTCCTTGCTTGGTTGCTTGGTTTGGTGGTTGTTGGGTGAGATTTGATGATTGTTGAGCCTTCTTAGGTCTCTGTAGTGTCTGTTGAGCTTCTCTGGGTTAACAAGAAACCTGTTTGGAGTTGAACTTTTGGGCGTAGTCTTTCTCATCGTTTTTCATTTTTGATTTTTCCTTGAACTCTGGGTTGTTGCTTGGCTTCTTAGTATTCTTCTTGAGTCATTTCGTTTATACATAGTAGAATTTATATATTAGGTTGCTTTTCAGTCCATGCATTTTCTTTTTAATATATTGAAAATACAAAAAAAATAGGTATTTTACATTGCTTGGAATTTTTGTCTTATGAATCTTTATCATTATCTTAGTGCATTTGGTGAAATATTGCATTTTACTTCTAAATTGCAGAGCTGAAATTAAAAATTGCATTGTTTTTCTACGCATATCATTCATTGAAAAAATTAAAATTAGAATTTGCATTATATTTATATTTATTTTCTTGTAGATTCATAATATCACGATTTTCACTTCCATGCCTTTTTGAGTAATCAAGGCCAATAAAATTTACGCTTTAAACTAAAATTGATTAGTCAAGATTTTATTTTTAGGGTGCACAAACTAGTCCGGGATTTAGTGCCTTGGAATAGGATTTTGTGAGTAAACTTCTCCAAGGAAATTCAATCAACATATGTGCCTGAGATAGGGAGTTGAGAAGTCCATTGTATAATTGGTAATATTAGGAAGCTCCTCTTGCACCAGAGTTAATCACGAGGTTGCACGAAGTCAGTAGAAGGGATAACCCCCGGATACTCGCCTAGCGTCAGAGATATTTTTGTGGATTTATTCGTATTTGGGGATCTTGATAGTACCCATACCTCTGTGAGAGGCAATTCTTTCAAGGTTTTGGGCTTTGCTACCCTACCCATATGGTAATCCAGACTTACGACTACTCGCCTGTGCATCGGTTATACAGTGGTTTATTAGTTTCTTGACTTAGGCATCTCATAGGTTACTTGCAAGGGTTATTCTTCTTGTACCCTCACTCAGATAGGGGTCAGAAAACACACATACTTTATGGAAGATTACCTCTCCATGGGAATCCAACCCACTGGTTGTTAAGCCCATGAGGGCCCCTATAACTGATTTTGTTACCTCCAAAATTTAGTGGGGAGTATTAGGTCCCTCTTGGACGAGACATACCTTCTTTAGCGAGGGAGGCCACTCAGCCACTTTAGCTTGTTTGCATGCATATTGGCCGTTTGAATTTTTGGTATGCTCTTTGACTACTAGTTAGCCTGAGGAGTCTTTTTTGGGTTTCCTCATCATTGATAGTGGAGTTTCTTTTTCTCCCTCATTTACTGCTACCCACCCCATGATGCCTACTCATTTCATGGGGACATATCCTTCCTCTTTTCACAATGGTATGCAAAACTACAACACTCAATCTACGCCTTGGGTCTCCAGTAATTTTTTTGTTGATATTCCTTCACCCATGCAATCCTCTCCCTGGCCTATGTATATGAATCCTAGCATTGGATCTGGGGGCACCATGGCTCTAATGCCTACTTCTTCATTTGATATGAGGCATGTCCCCATGGGAGGTTGGAACCTTCCCCCTTATGGATCCAATGCTAGTTATGCTCTTCCAGGAGCCAATGCTCAGATGGGTGCTTATCCTACTTATTACACCCCAGACATATATATTTCATCTGCCATGTCAGTTCCTTCGAAAAAAAATTCCATGACAGGCCCTCATGTACCTCTAGGTATTTCATATGGGGAAAATCAATTTTACAGTTCAGGCTACCCTCTTTATGGGACCCCTTCACAAGGGGGAAACATATATCATCACTCGAATAATTCTTATCCTACCTCTGTCTCTTCACAGACCTCGGTGATGATGCCCTTCCAAACCTCTTCGGACCATTTTGGCATAGGCAACCACCTTTCTGAGCAGGGACAGGGGATACACCAGGATCCTTCCTGGCCTGCAATGTTTCAAAACCAATATTTCCCCAGACCTTGGCATCCATTTCCACAATATACCTCTATCCCAGTCACTGTCAGTCATACTGGTGCTCCATCACCAACCTCTATCAGTCACGTCAGAGATGGGTCAACATTTTCTACAAATTACATCGACAGCTCACACCCAACCTCTGCCAATTATGTTGGGGGAACCATCGTATTAAAATCGAATCGCAGCCGTGTCACATCTCCAACGTTTATTCATCATATAGGAGAATAATCTCTTACCTCTTCTATTCATGACGAGAGCATGTCACCATCCATTGTAAACAACCCTGGGGGCATCGAGAAGCCTAGACATATCAGACATATGCCTAAATTGCTTTACAGGACTTGTGAAGGAAGTCACCTTACTCGTTTGTGTCTAGCTACTACCAATATACTAGGAGCATGGAGCTCTCCCAAGAGCCCTTTAGATTCTGAGACATTTGTAATTTCCCTACACCCTGTTCTTCCTTCAAGCGATATAGTGCTACCTTCTCTTGACCTCACCCCCATTATCAAAGATCCTATACCTATCACCATGCATCCTCTTCATCCTAGATCTAAAGAGGTGGTCATACCAGTGCAATCTATGGTCAATCCCACTCTCCGTATAGAGAATGATACATCCTTCAGTCATGTCATCAACATGCCAGATCCTTCTCCTTCTGAATGAGAGAGATTTATTCTTCCCCCGAGTGCTCTCCCTCCAAGTCCTGATGAGGTTCCCTTCAATTGGGACGACCTGATGGGGCATCCCATACCCCCACCTATATCTTTTCTAGTAAGAGACATTATTTGAACCATCATAGAGACTATATACTTTGTTATCACTTTCCTCTCCTCGACTTGGAGAGCTTAGGGTTTTCCCAAGCTTTTGTCAGCTATCCGTGAGATACTGACCTTCCGTAGAATACCGGTATGGGAGCCTTGGCCTCCCCCTTTACATGTTGATTAGAACAACATCAATGAGTCTTAGTTAATCTCTTTTTTGATTTGTCTAAAAATTGAAAATATTGCTGAGTGATTTGTCCCTTTCACACTCGTTAAATTGGATTTGAAAGGTCATGAGTCTTAGTTAAGCTCTTTTCTGACTCGTTACCAAAAATAGAAAATATTACCAAGTGAACTTGTCCTTTTCACACTCATAAATTCGATTTGAAAAGACGTCTATTTGGCACAAGTTTATCCCTTTTTCACATCAAGTAGACTAAAAGACATAAAAAAGGACATTTTTTGGCATTAATTTGTGATTTCATCTCATGCCCTCACTTGTAGTATTGAGCCTTTAGTCGGTTCTCGCTTTGCGTTATAAACCATTGCCTAAGCTATTTTTGCATCCTCAACCAAGCACAACCTTGTTTATATCCTTCGCAATTTGACACCCTATACCCTGGAGGGAACATCACCCCGAGTGTCCATCTCCCACATGCATTTTATTACATTGAGCATAGGTATGTTCCACTACTAGAACTAGTTTTTCTTACTTGCGACACTCATTTCCTCCTCTATATCATAGAATTCATTTGTTATGAAAAAACAAAAAAATATGGGTGGGAAGGGAGTACTATATTATAATTGGCAACAGTCGTGTTGCTTTTGAACAGAGCACAAAGTTATTAATTCCTTGTGTCATCATAATTTTGGGTTTAGCATGGCCTTAGGAAGTTGATCTCGTTACATAGTTTTCTCTACCAACTGGTTACTCTTCTTGTCCTTATAGAGAAAATTATTGATGCCTCCTACATCTATTAGTCACATCATTAAGTCTATGCTGTCGTAGTCGACCACATGTCTCATGCTCTTGTTCAAAGGAAGTTTATCAACCTGTGTCGGCCATTTCTTATAACTCTTGACTTTGCATGTCGGCCATACCCTAAATTTGTCTCAGAATCACATGATACTATGGTCTTATCATGCACCCTGGCCCTACTTTTATCATTGGTTGGTCACCTTGAACCCACTAGTCAACATTTCATCATTGGTCGTTGACTAGGTGGTTTCCCCTGTGTTCGAAGGAAAGACATCTATTCACACTTTGGGATTCGTGCAATGTCTTGGATGCCATTAACCTTATTGGTGGTTTCCTCACCTTTGTCAATAGTTTTCATCATTGGTTTCTATTTAGAGGGTCTTTTTTGTGTACCACTTTCATTTGGCACATGCGAAAGATGCACAGGGTCATTGGTTCATGAACATATTCTTTGTTCGATCTCCACCAAACTATGAAGCTCATGCTTTATTCCTCGTGCTGACTAACGAGATATGCCTTAATGATCTCCTTTTAGTAGGTCTCTTTCCATCGACTTCAACTCATTTATTCTGGATATGGGACCTAGATTTTTATGAGTACCTTGAGACTTGCAGTCATTAGTCTCAAGCTCTCTCGCCATTGATAGATGGGAATACATCAATGTCTCCTGATCAATGGATTCTTCAAGTGTTCGACACCAAATCCTTTATTCACACTTGTAGGAATGTGCTTGGTGGCTTGATACCTACTTTCATTATTGGTAGGTTGTCTCGCATTTGTTAACAATATACCTCAATGACCGGTAATCAAATGATGTCTCATTGTGTTTGACCTCAACTCCTTTATTCACATGATGTAGACTTGCACCTTTGGCAGATGTGTAGAAGACTTGAAGACAACAATATGTGGACGCAGCTTTCCTAAGTTGTTGCTTCCTTGTCATTGGATGAACACCTATTTGACTTCAGTAATCATGGGACATCATATTATACCCCATTGTATATAGATATCTTCAGATTGGTTTTGATACTGGGCCTTGTTCGTGATTTTGACAGCTTTTGGCATATAACCGCATTTGTATTTTCCTATTCATGAACATGGAAACTTATTTGGTATATTTTCCACGTGGATCTGCATTGTATTCTATTGGCATCCATGTATGTAAAGTCAAAACAGAATGTAATGAGAAACTAGTCTTTCCAGCTGGGATTACACCACTCCACTTTTGGGTTATGTATAATGTATTTCGGCCATCGCAGATACTGCTCTGATCTCACACATTAGGGGGAATCTGTTATAGCAATATTTGCCTCACCATTTCTATCTTGCACATAGGGCCTTTTTCCATTTCCCTATGTAGACTCATCATCCCTTTTTGATGAATTCAGAGATAAAAATACATATTTTTCCACATATATGCGCCCTATATACTATACAACATGCGTATACTCATGCTACTCCACTACAACCCACATACATCGGGATTTGTGCCAGAAAATACAAAAATGAATTCAAGTTTCCATGTCATGACAGGATATCTTTGATCCTTGGCCTTCCATATACTGGAATCATTTCAACTTGGCCCTTCAATTGCATTTTGAAGGCTATAAGAGCACAATTTGAACTATGGAAAAGAGGAGAAAGAATTCAACTTTGAGAGAAAAGTTACTTTGGAGAAATTACTTCATATTGAGTCTACATCCCTTTGTCCCTCAAGTCTGAACACAATGTTCAGCCCCCAAGCTCTTTCCCTATTGTTGAGAGAACCTCATTCTCTCTTTTCTATGAGCTTGCCTTTGGTGGAGGATTCAAGTGGTGGAGACCCAGTTGGAAGGAACTTGGTTTCTTGGTTCTGAACCATGCGGACACGAAAGTCTGTAATGTTATCTCTTCTGTTGATCATTTATTAATAGAAATAATCCTTTCCCTTCCTATTGGTATTGTGAAAATATATGATTATTATCCATGGGCATATTTGTAATTTTTATTAATGGATTATGTTGTCTAATGTGCTAACCTTTTATATTATCACTATAGTCTTTCTCTACTTGTTTTTTGAGAACTTGTCGTAGGTATAAAGCTTTCGGTCGAAGTGCTCAATGGTGGACATCTTCAAATGTTGGAACAAGGTAGGCTTCTTTCTTATCTCGCTAGCACATTGGTTTATATAGCATATGTTGGAATTGAGTAGAGTTTTGTAGTCATACCTGTCTGTTGTGGTTTACCCTGGCCATAGAGATTTTTTCCCTTGTAACAATTGCTATGATCCATGTGACTTATAAACCCCTGGAGGGCATACTTGTTGTTGATGTACGACTTTTCCTGGTGGACAGGTACACATAGGGGAATGATTAGCTCAAACCTCCATGGGGCTGAAATCCCATAGATGGATTTTGTAACCCCTGGCAGGGGAAAGGAGACATTAGAGAATTTCACCAGGAAGAAAGAGGTACATTTCCCTTGGAGACACTCTGGCATACCTAAGGGATATCTTTCTCTTCCACCTAGATGTTGACCTTTGAGAGCCCATGACATCATCATTATAACCTTGGATGTCATCCAAAGCTAGGGTTTGCATATAGAGGGAAGTTATGAGCTGGTTGGCACGTGTGGGCATCATCCAGGGCCTTTGGAGGCCAAATGTTCTGCATCTGGAGCTCAACGTTCCACTTTAGGGCTCAGTGTCACCCTAGAAGGGTATGACATCACCCTTGGAGATGATTTCAGGGGTTAATTAATTTTATTTATGCTAGATTTGAATTTATTTGTAAATTGGCCAAGCCTGCTTTTATTTGACCAAAAATTAATTAAAGGTCACCAGTTTTGTATAAATAAAAATAAAGTACATTCATTTTTATCATCACAACTCCTCACACAAGAGGAGAGGTATGCAATTTTCTCCCTAGAAGGGCTATTGGATGAAATTGTGAGGCACACTCTTGTATAAGGTTGATTTTTTGCAAGTGGATCAATCTTGGAAGCTTTTATGGTGACCTTGCACGGTATTTTCATGATTATTCTTGGTGCAAGTAGGTAAAATATGCATTTTTGTCATTTATTGAATGGTTTATGTATGGTTTTATTTTCTCATACAATATTATGAGATTCTATGGTATACTTAATGCTTGAAGTAAGGAACTTAGTTTGCTACTTTCTTACTTTCTATTTTCCAATCTTTTCATTGAATTGATCTAGTAACTAGTGAAACCCTAGAGCCCTAGTTTCCTAGCACTCTAAGGTTTTGACCTAGTTATATTTGCCTAAGTTCTTATCCCATAAAAATACTAAGTAGATAAAGGTGCTAGGGCCTAGAATTGTCTACGCCCTAGTATCTTGTTTTCTTGAGGAAAATGCATAGGGGGATTTAAGTTACTACTTCTCCTATGAATTCCTCTTGGAATTTTGTTCACTATAAAAATTGATTTGTAGCCCTAGAAAAATCCATCCAATTGACTCCATAAGCCCTAGAAGGAACTAGTTCTAGCCTCTATCTTATTGAAGGATTGATTAAACATTCAAACTCTCTTCCTTTAATCTTTTGCTAACTTCTACTAACCCTAAACTAGACTAATTCATTAACTAACTTGTTTTTGTTGCAAATCATTGCCACAACTATACAAATTCATCATAAATTGTTGCATTCACCTACATAACTCACACTTAGCTCATCCGGAAATCACTTGTGACAATTGTCAATCAATCTACTAGATAAATGTTGAGTTTGCTTGGTGTTTTCTTGCAATTTTGAGCACTAGAATTTTTTGTTGTTACAAAATATTGCTACATCCATCTAAATGCAGAAAATTATCTACAAAAGTGATAATAAATCCTAGCTAAACATTGCCAACTTTTCTTACGGAAATCTATTATCAATTTTCCTAGTCAAAGTTACTTTTTCTTTTCTTTTTCAAGTAATTTCAAGGCATAATTCTTGTGGTTGTTACCTAATGCTCATTTATGTTATACATTGTTACATTGCTACAAATTTACATCATCTAGCCCATTTTTTGAAGGTTCATGGTCTTAAGAAGTACTAACATCATATTTTGTACTTGAAAGCTGCCATAATTTCTTTGTTGTCTTGTTCTGGGCAGGTACACTCCATTTTTATTGTTGCTTCATCCCTTAAAGACCTTAAGAACCTTTTGACTTGAGTGACTAGTGAGAGGGGAGTTTTCTTGCATCCATGCCTTCGTCTTATCAACCCTTTAAGTAATTAGGGATGTCCCCTCTAGGGTAACTTTGATATACTCCTAAATAGAAAGGGGTTTCCTATTAAGGTGACAGTGATAGGTCACCCCCTGTTATGCCAATCTTGCATTAACTTTCCTTGGGATTTCAGCAAGTACATATTATGCAATAACATTTTGGCATCGTTGTTGGGGAAAATCGAGTCAATTTTCCTCGAATGACACTTTTTGGTAAGCCTTTATCTGAAGCCTTCATTTCACAAAGCTACCTGGTGAATGCACTAAGGGTGATACCCTCATTCCTTTGATAATATCAAGGAGATTTTCTGGTGACTCCACTGATGACGACCTGTAAAGGACGTTAGTACACACTTTCTTGTCCTGTAGTTCCTATTGTTTCCATGGTCCCTCCTAAATGGGCTCCCAAAGAACTCTTTGACCCTTTAGAATTGACCAATATCCAAGAAGGATTACATGATCTCCCTAAGTATGCCAATTCATGGATACAAAAGTTTTCCAGAGAGGTTGGGGCTTCTGGTAACACACATTAGACCAAATTTTGTGAGAGCTATGACTTCCATCAATCTGGGAAAGAACAACCTGACATATTCATGAGAATTTTCTTTGCCTCACTTACTAGAGATGCTAGAAAATGGAGCACTAACCTCCCAATAAAAATCCTCACAACCTGCGAAGATTTAGAAAAATAATTCCTACAAAGATGGGGTGTGTTGGAAGATATGACATCCCTTTATTCCCAATATCTCAACATTTGCAAACAAAATGACAAATTTGTTAGGGAATTTAATGACAGGTTTAATACCTTGGTTAAATTGATTTTGACTTTCTACCGGAGAGTGCTATTCTCGAACAATACTTTAATTCTTTCAAAGGAAACTTCCAATCCATCCTCAGGAACCGATTCCCTACAAACCTCAAGGAAGCACAAGATGATGCTTTACAGATTGAAGAAAATATCAAATGGTGTGATTCCATTCCCTAGGACCAAGGTGATGTTCTATGGTCCAATGAGGAAGATATTGAGGAAGAAGAACAAGATTTCCCTAAGATAATAGAGGTAAACGACGAGATTAAGTTATCCATTTCCCCTAAAGGGACTGGTACTTGGAAGAATGGGTTCTCAACTATGAAATATGCCTTAATTTGTTTTGAACCCTCTACGAATCTAGGTACCTTTGAAGAAATCATTGAGTTGGAAAGGGCACTATCACAAGCCCAAAATCCTCCTTCTATGAGATTGCCTCAAAAAACTAGTCAAACAATAAAACCTCATGCTCCAAAAGAACAAATTTGTCCGAACACTTTGAATCTACAAAAAGTTGTGAGGCAAGAAGATGATCCTAAGTCCTTATCATGCAAAGACTCCCATTTGGAACGTGATCACCCAAAGGCTACTAATGAAAAATCTAATTATGAAGATTCCATATTTACCTTGTTCATGCCAAATCAAATCCAAGAGAATCAAGACATGAGGAAGCCTAGGATTGAGTGCTTGAGCTAAACAGGTGAGGACTCAAGGGTGAAGCTTGAAGAGCCCTAGGTGTATGGTAAGGATATAACCCAACCTTTCCCAAAACCTAGCAATGATGGAAACAACCTAAGAATTAGTATAGCCTATATATTACAAAAGGTTAAAAGGATTCGTGGAATGTCAGAAATCCCTTCTTTGAAAAAGTAGACCCCACATGACCAACAATTGTTCGAAGAAACTTCCACACTATTACAAACCAATCATTTTGAGCAAAATGAACAAACACCCTTTCTCACTTCCTTTCTAATAGATGACCTATGTCTTCACAACTGCATGCTTGACTCTGAGTCATCTATCAATATGATAAGTTTGAAGGTTATGAACCAATTGGGGTTGGAAGTTATAGGGCCTTATGCCAATGTTTGTAGATTTGAGTAAAAGGGGATCAATATCTACAACTTTATGGAAGGTCTTGAAGTCTGCCTTGTTGAATACCCTGATTTCCCCCTCATAATGGGCATCGTTGTTGTCAATATACCAGACACTTGGGGAATGATATTATCTAGGAAATGGGCTGCTAATCTAGGCATAAGTCTATAGATGGACTTGTCCTATGCAACTATCCCCATCAGGGAACAAGGTTGCCTCACTTTGCATAACAAGACAAAGAGGATGGAACATGTTGAAAGGTGTAATCATGGATATAGTAACTACAAATCTGTAGATCCCTACGTATTTCAAGGCTATACTGCTCTTCCATTGGTAGAAGAAGACAATATTAATGAGATAACATAGACCAAAGGAAAGGGTGACTAGAATATTCCTAGCAATCACAAGGACATCATTACATAAGGTAACGACGAGATGTTACATTTTTATGAAACATACATAAGGGATAATGCATTGGTAGAATCCCACCCCATCATTCTGGAGCAGGAGAGAGATACAAATTGGTGTTATTATCCTGACGATGCCTCTAACCTATCTGAATAATGGGATGACTATTCCTCTACACAAGAGGATGAAATTGATGATTTGATAAGGTTTAGAGGGAAAGGAGTTGGCTTTGTCAAATGAATGGGGAATGATGAACATTTGTTAACTAAACCAAACCAAGAATATGTAATTATTACAGAACCCCATCCCCCTCCCTCAACACAATATACCGGAATACAAGAGGCAGTTGATTTTGAAGGAGGGGACTACAAGTAAGGATATTTGGTTTTAGAGTGGGATACAAAGAAAGGAGAGCCCAACAATGTTAAAGGGAATGCAAAATTTTGGCATGGACCTTTCAGAAATAGAATGAATTCATTCAATGATGCCTACTATTTATCCACATTGGAAGGAAGTGTTGAACACACCACCCACACTAAGAAGGGGGGGTGAATTAGTGTGTGGAATTTTCTTAATTTTCTTCTTACAAGTTAGCAGTTAAAACATAATTGACAAATTAAGAATAATTAAATCATAATCACAATGGACAAGAGATACTACATGTTTGTGTAAGATTTTGTATAAATGATATGTATATATATGTGAATATAGTAATATGAATTTTCCCAGCACCAACTATTTTGTTTCATCACCAACTGAAGTAAGAAACACCAACTCCTTAGAGAGCACTAACTCGCAAGAGAACTCCAACTCTCAAGCAAGAACCAGCTTGTTGATAGAGCGCAGTCTATCCAACTAGATTTCATATAGTAGTTTAATCGAATATAGTAGTAGTGATCCATTATAGAATCAAATCTATCTCATGATCAAAAGTATACCATAAACGCTCATCAATGCACTTCATATTCTCTCTCAAATTCACGCCTTCTTCTCTTTATCTTTCCTCTAATATATTCATGCCTTATTCACTTTTACATCTCTCTAATATTCGCATGGACCTCAAGTCTAGATCTGCCTCATTCACTTCACAAGCCACACTTCTTCCACAAGCACGCTCCTTCAAGTGAACCAATCATGGTTGTATTTATACTAGTTTATGATCAAAACTTGTTTAAGTTATTGCGTCGACTTGTGCAACAAGTTATAACTAACTTTTTCATTTACAATAACTTTTGGGACCACCAGAGATTGTCATTCTGAGTCTTCAACTTGACAGCTGGAATCCCCTTTACTTTCATAAATCGATCATAGGTATGGATCGATTTCCTTCATCTCTGTGATTATATAAATTGACGCTTCCTTCAAACCATTCATATGATCATAGGCGTAGAATCACACACTTATCAATTTAAGTGATGCATTACATTCTCCCCTTTAGATCTCTTTACCATATGAACAACGATGGTGACCTCACGTGAGGCGAGACAAGCACTTGAGCATTTATCAATTCAATGGTCGTGATTCAATCTCTCGATGAGATGGATGATTTTCGGGACTTTGGGTCTTCTCCCTTTGGGTCTTCGATTATTATGCTTACAGTATCCTTCCACTATATTTTGATCAATGGTTGAGAGTACACCTAACATCAGATGGATGGTCGAGATCTCCTTCAGGTCTCTGGACTTTAGAGATCTCAAATCTCAACCCCTTCTTTCCTTCGTAGGTCAATCTTTCAAAGTTGTCAATCCACTGATGTGTGTCCCTTTCAGATCAACGAATGAGATCTCCTTAGGGTCTCCAAACTTCAGAGATTTCAAGTCTAAACCCTTTCTTTCCTTCGTACGTCAATCTTCCAGAGCTGTTAATCCACTGGCGCATGTCCCTTTCAGATCAATGGTCGAGATCTTCTTCGGGTCTCCGGACTTTGGAGATTTCAAATCTCAACCCCTTCTTTCCTCCATACGTTAATATTTCGGAGCTATTGATCCATTGACATGTGTCCCTTTCAGATCAACGATTGAGATCTTCTTCGGGTTTTTGGACTTCAGAGATTTCAAATCTCAACCCCTTCTTTCCTCCATACATCAATCTTTTGGAGTGATCACCTGTTGTGGTAAGTCATAATACAGTGGAAACCGCTTGTTGTTAGTTAACATTTCCTCTTACACTATCCTTCCACTATAGTAGATCGACGGATGAGAATGCTCCTGAAGTGATATTCAGATCAGACGTCTTGTGTCCACTTCAGGACTTCAGAATTTGGGACTTTGAGATTTTGGGCAAGTGATGGTGGTAAAATTCCCGAAGAAAAACTCTCAGAGTGACGTAACTTACTTACGTCACTTGATGATGTGTCACAAGATGATTTTCTGCCACATGTCACTCAGATTCATGATTTGCACGTACCTAAAATGTCTATTCAACTTGACAGTTGTCATTGTCTTATTGCGCCATGTGTCCTTGCTGATGTAGTCTTCCTGACATGGATCTCCTCATGTGGCACATGTTTATCTCTTTGATCTAATGTTTAGCCTAAATCCTGATGTATCTTAGATCGACGGTTGATATTGACTTCAAACCTTCGTCCTTTGGGACTTTGGGACTTTTGGCATTTCTTGGTGGTGAAACTCCTGAATAAATTCTCTCGGAGTGACATAACTTTCTTACATCACTTGTTGACATGGCACGAGCCAATTTCCTCTTGATGCTTGTCATCATCTAATTATGCCATTTGTATTTACTAACATGGTCTGCTGATATGGTCTTCCACATGTATTTTCTGATGTGGTCTTTTGACGTAGATATTCTGACGTGGCCTACCACATGTCCTTGTTGATGTGGTCTACTAACATGGTCTGGCACATGTCCATGATGATGTGGTCTGCCACGTGTCCTTTCTGACATGGTCTGCTGAAGTGGTCTGCCACATGTCCTTATGGACATGGTATGTTGCATGTCCTTATTGACGTGGTCTATATTGACATGGTCTACTGACCAACAACCCTGATCCAACGGTCATTGTATGTCCTCCAAATCCGATGGTCCTTATTCATTTCGGATTTCCGGGCTTTGAGTATTTTAAATCTCAAAATTTCTGGAGCGTAACCTCCTTGCATCTTTATACCCAAACTAAATTTTGTTCGTCAATCATGATCCTAGATTGATGGCTCGATCTATCTACGATGCATCTCTTCTATCTTATCCTGTCCTTCTACTTAGAATGATCCAATGACTGATGAAATTTCACATAAATAAGATCTCAGATATTATCTCGCTTATCCTATCCTTCCACTCGAAAATGATCCAATAGCTGATGTGAATTCAAGTTTGATCCGATGGCTGGTGAGTATTCGGATAATAAAACTCTTAGCCCTTTTACCTCGCTTAACCTATCCTTCCACTTTAAAGTGATCCGACGACTGATGGGAATTCGGGTTTGATCCAACGACTAGTGGGTATTCGGATAATAAAATTCTCAACCCTTGCATCTTATCCTGTCCTTCCACTAAAATGTGATCCAACGGTCATGAAGACACTCAAATTAGATCCATGATCACAGATGATTGGGGAACCACAACTTGCAAGTGATTTAAATCGTCACCCAAACTCTACAATTGGAAGTTGTGCGTTGTTGGTGAGTCAAACACAATCGTCGATCTTTGAATCTATAAGATCGGATGATCCTGACTAATTGTGGGATAGGAACTAGTGTGATATTTAATTTTCCTTCCGATCTCTGCAATTCATCCCTGTCTTTGATCTAGTGATTGTGCATCCGATGGTCATGAATTAATTTGACTTAAATTTATCGCTTGTTGGATCAACCACAGTCATCGATATCTGAGTCTATGAGATCTGACAATCTAGGCCAATTGCGAGATTGGAACTAGTGAGTCATTTAATTCTCCCTCCAATCTCCACAATTTATCCCTGTCGTTGATATGGGTTGCAGATATGATGGTCAGGATCCTCCAACAGTGGTCAAGCCCACGATCACTCATATGACTAATGTTCGTTATATTTAGATGATCAACACGGTTAACCTCTTGATTAGACGACTTTTGAGGCTTCTGACTCTGATCAGATGCTTTTCCTTCAGAGATTTTATCATAAGAACATTGTTGATCCTATCGTGATCAACAATAATCACAAATTGCTTCATATTGTTCACTTCTTCTACTAACTGATATATTGTGCAATGCGCTCTTCCTTATGAGTTTTGATCTTCATTCACTTCTGTATTGTGCTTTTCATTCTGAACTTTGATCTCTACATATTGTTTTCTCTTCCTTCTGATCTTACGCTTTTGATCTCTGCATAATGTTTGACATCTTCTGCTAACTGATATGTTGTTGGCATCAATGACAATATCATCTCTAGTAAATCACAATGATAATTCATTATAACAAAAAATCATCACAATGAATGTTGACATCAATGACAATATGTCCAAAATATTCCTAGCAATCACAAGGACACCATTACACAAGGCAATGATGAGATGTTACATTTTCATGAAACATACATAAGGGATAGTGCATTGGTAGAATTCCACCCCATCATTATGGAGCAGGAGAGAGATACAAATTGGGGTGATTATCCTAATGATGCCTCTAACCTCTCTGAAGACTGGGATGACTATTCTTCTACACAAGAGGATGAAATTGACAATTTGATAAGGTTTAGAGGGAAAGGAGTTGGCTTCGTCAAATGGAAGGGGGATGATGAACATTTGTTGACTAAGCCAAACCAAGAAGATGTAATTATTAGAGAACCCCACCCCCCTCCCTCAACACAATACACTGGAATACAAGAGGCAGTTTATTCTGAAGGAGGGGACTACAAGCAAGGAGATTTGGTTTTAGAGTGGGATACAAAGAAAGGAGAGCCCATCAATGTTAAAGGGAATGCACAATTTTGGGATGGACCTTTCAGAATTAGAATGAAGTCATTCAATGATGCCTACTATTTATCCACGTTGGAAGGAAGAAAATGTCCATTACTAGTTACTGGATGCCTCCTTACACCCCATCATGGTAAAAAGACTTGACTTCATTGGTAAGTACAGGTAAGTTAGACATTTTCATACATTGTATATACTATCTACATATCATGCTAGTGTAGTGTAGTTTCATATATATATATATATATATATATATATATATATATATATATGCATGCTTATCTTCATTTCTTATCATATATGAGTGTGGGATGATATCACCACCTTGAGGATTATTGATGTATTTTTTTGAGATCTAGTAGGCACAGGTCATACCAAAGATGTTGAGGTTCTCATGTGCTCTACGGTGAGCACATGTCCCCAAGTTGGAGCCATATGTTATCCCATATCCTATGGATAACTAAGGAGATCATGTCTCGAGGCCTAAAGGTCCTATACATGGAGTGTCGAGAGCTGGATAACTTGAGAATGGCCCTAGATGACCCCTTTTTTCTTTAGTGCAGCCCATTTATTAGCAACAACAACATCCATCCTACCAGCCTGGTCCTGAAGAAGCAGTAAGTCTTTCTCCATGAGGTAATGATTCTGGGTATCATGGTATGTGTCACTCTAATTATTAAATCACTTGAATATGTTGCATTAAATTCTCCTTCATTTCATAACATTTGCTTGGAAATTATGCTCTTTAACTTGTTCACACCTGGGAAGGTGACACAATTCCCTAGTAAGTTAGTCTCCCTTTAGGATGGGTTGCTACTGGGTGGGTCTATTAAAGGTCATCGTCCATTCCTTCCATACTTACCACTTTCCATCTTTATTCCTCTCATTTTACCCCTACCTTTGTTCGGGCATTGGGATTTTCCACACTATTAAGGTTTGTACCTTGCCTTATGGGAAGAAGGGGCCAGAGGCCCAAGGAGTAAAAGTAGCTGGAAAGAGTTAAAATACAAAATGAAAAATTTGATATGCTTCACCCAGGGATTCATGAGAAACCAGTAAAATTATTCTCACTAGAAAAGGGAACCTGTAAGATAAATAAGAATTCAAGGTATTAGTTGGTGTATGGGAGGTCTCATCATGAGCCCACCTATTATGAACATGGGTATGTAGCAGTATGACACTACCATCTATCTGGTCACCAAACGAGGGTAGTGGCTCTTGGTGTCATATCCAAGAGAAAGGGGGTCTTATCACAAGCCAATATTCTATCTTCGTGAAATGCTTGTGGGTAACGCGGTCACCTCTGGTCACCCAGCAAGGACAATGTCCCTTAGATCTTCCATTGAATCATAAAATAAAAAAATAAAAAAGTAATAAAACTAAGAATAAAAGGCATTGAATGGGCTAGGAAAGAATAAAAGCTATGACAAGGTGCAGCTCGCCCTCTACAAAAGAACCCACAAGTAAGATCTACATTTCCTTGTTATCATTTCACCCCATGCCCAAACACTTCCCCCCACTCCACCTCAAACACACTTGCATGACCTAGATTGGCTCTCACCTAAGAAACACCCCAAACTTAAGGAGGATTAGCCCAATAGGACACCTTGAGACCTTCTTCAAACCTGACTTGTTAAACTGCATAACGTCTTTGAGAATTTTTCTGGTTAAAGGGGGGTTTGATGCACATGTTTGGGTAATTTGATTATTACATGTTATTTACATTGCTATGATCCATGTGACTTATGAACCCCTAGAGGGTGTACTTGTTTTCGCTACAAGAATTTGCACAGCAAATAGGTACACGTGGGGGAATGATTAACTCGGACCTCCATGGGGTTGAAATCCCACAAATGGATGTTGTAACCCTAGGTAGGGGAAAGGAGACATTAAAGACTTGCACCAGGAACAAATAAGGAAGTTTCCCTTGGAGACACTCTCGCATACCTAAGGGGGATCTTGCTCTTCCACTTGGACATTGACCTTTGAGAGCTCATGATGTCATCATTATAACCCTAAACGTCATCCAAATCTAGGGTTTTCATATTGACGGAAATTATGAGTTGGTTGGCACATGTGGGCATCATCCAGGACCTTTAGAGGCTAAATGTTCTGCATCTGGAGCCCAACGTTCCACTTTAGGGGCTCAACGTTACCCTAGAAGGGCATGATGTCACCCTTGGAGATGATTTCAGTGATTAATTAATTTTATTTATGCCAGATTTGAATTTATTTGTAAATTTGTCAAGTCGGCCTTTATTTGACCAAAAATTAATTAAAGGTCACATGTTTTGTATAAATAAACATAAAGTACATTCATTTTTATCATCACAACTCCTCACACAAGAGGAGAGGTCTGAAATTTTCTCCTTAGAAGGGATATTGGCTGAAATTGTGAGGCACACTCTTGTATAAGGCTGATTTTTTGCAAGTGGATCAATATTGGAAGCTCTTATGGTGATCTTGCATGGTATTTTCATGATTATTCTTGGTGCAAGTAGGTAAAATATGCACTTTTGTCATTTATTGAATGTTTTATGTATGGTTTTATTTGCTCATCCAAGATTATGAGATTGTATGGTATACTTAATGCTTGAAGTAAGGAACTTAATTTGCTACTTTATTACTTTCCATTTGTCAATATTTTCATTGAATTGATCTAGTAACTAGTGAAACCCTAGAGCCCTAGTTTCCTAGCACTCTATGGTTTTGACCTAGTTATCTTTTCCCAAGTTCTTATCCCATAAAAATCGTAATGAGAGCAAGGTGCTAGGGCCTAGAATTGCCTACACCCTAGTATCTTGTTTTCTTGAGGAAAATTCATAGGGGGACTTAACTTACTACGTCTCCTATGCATTCCTCTTGGAATTTTGTGCACTATCAAAATTTATTTGCAGTGTTAGAAGAAGCCATCCACTTGACTCCATAATCCCTAGAAGGCACTAGTTCTATCCTATCTCTTATTGAAGGATTGATTAAACACTCAAACTCTCTTCCTTAAAGATTTTGATAACTTCTACTAACCCTAAACTAGACTAATTCATTAACTAACTTGTTGTTGTTGGAAATCATTGCTAAAGCCATACAAATTCATGCTAAATTTCCGCATTCACCTACATAACTCACACTTAGCTCATCCAAAAATCACTTGTGAAAATTGTCAATCAATATACTAGATAAATGTTGAGTTTGCAGGGTGTTTGCTTGCAATTTTGAGCACTAGAATTTGTTTTGTTACAAAAGATTGCTACAGCCATATAACTACACAAAATTCTCTACAAAAGTGATATTAAATGCTAGCTAAACATTTACAACTTTGCTTTTGACAATTTATTATCAATTTTCCTAGTCAACGTTACTTTTTCTTGTCTTTTTCAAGAAATTTCAAGGAATAATTATTGTGGTTGTTACAAAATACTCATTATTGTTATAAACTGTTACATTGTTGCAACTTTACATCAGCTAGCCCATTTTTTGAAGGTTCATGGTCTTAAGAAGCACTAACATCATATTTTGTACTTGAAAGATGCCATATTTTCTTTGTTGTCTTGTTCTGGGAAGTTACACTCCATTTTTACCATTGCTTCATCCCTTAAATACCTTAAGAACCCTTTGACTTGAATGACCAGTGAGAGGGGCATTTTCTTGCATCCATTCCTTAGTCTTATCAACCCTTTAGTTCATTGGGGACGCCCCCCCTGGGGTAACTTTGATGTAATCCTAAATAGAAAGGGTTTTCATATTAAGGTGGTAGTGATAGGTCACCCCCTGTTACACCAATCTTGTAGTCACTTGCCTTGGGCTTTGGGCAAGTATAGATTGTGTGATAACAGTCACCATTTGGTACCAACTCCATGCACACATTAAAACTCAACCTAGGTTATGAATATTAAAATATAAATCCAATTAGTTGATGTGGGATAACAATAAATTTGGTTAAGGGATTGGGGTGCATAGTTGACTTGGGATTGGAGGTGGCCAATTCCTTGGTAAGTGCTCCCTCTGGCATTGAATTTATTTTCATCTTTTAGTGTGAAATTCCCTCATTGAATATAGTTGTTGAGCTCCTTTTGGACACTTCTGATTTAGAGGAATTACTTATTCACCTTGAACATATCGATGAGAATCATAGAGATTCCACCAAGATGAATGATTCACATAAAAATGTGTCAATTCAGTATGACAAGTCTTTCCACCTGCAGATTTTTTTTGAAGGTGATCTAGTCTTGGTTTATGACCAAGACAAAGATATCCTTGGAGCATAAAAATTGAATTTGATGTGGCATGGGCCTTAAATCATGAGGTGTGTCTTGAATAAAGGCACTTATGAACTTGAATATTATGAGGGTAATGTGTTATATGAGCCTAAAAATAGGCTCTTCCTCAAGAGGTACTACACCTGAAAAACAATTCATGGGTATTTTCCCCTTTGTAATTGTTGTATATTAATAATATTTAGGAGTAGTTCAAATTTTTTTTCTTGGTCTTTTTCTTATTGTGATTCTTCTTGGTTGGAATATTTCAATGGAATAAACAGTATTTATAGGATTCATGGATGATGCTATCCATCATAATCAGAACCTTGCTTCCACCACTTGGGTGATTTATTCTCCCTCTGTCCAGTTCGTGACTTCAAGAGGCACTTGTTTCGAGTCCACAACCAATAAAGTGGATGAATACAATGTTGTGATCGAACTCCTTGTGGAAACCATATTAGTGCATGGCATTCAATATTTGGAAGTTCACCTAGATTCCCAACTACTAATGTCTCAATTAAATGGAGAGTATCATGTTTGTGACCATACTCTTCTCCAGTGATTCTTATGGGTACATCTTCTGGAGTTTTCTTTTTATTTTGTTACTTATGTGCACATTCCAATAAGTCACAACCTCATTACATATGTTTTATCTAATTATGTGTTAGAATTCCATCTGCTTCATTCATAAATCATAAACATATATGTACATAATGTTAAGAACCAAATATCAATATAGCAGAGAAAAACCTCAAAAAAAGTACTCAACGCCTTGAAAAGGAGATAATTTCAGATAATAAGCCTCTTCGAGGGGGAAACCTCCTTTTACCCCACTTAAATGTTCAAGTACAAGATGATTCAAAATGAAAATGTCTCCTTGGTATACATAGGAGACTAGGAGGTATAATTACAACTAATGGCCTAAAGCCGACATAAATAAAATAACATTACTAATATAATATGCCCCAATTAAGGGGTAATGAGTCAATATTAGGGCTTAACATTCCCATCCCCTTGAGACAAGTGTTGTCCTCAATGCTTGAGTAAATCTGGATGCTTCTATATAAAAGACTCATCTTCCCAAGTGGAATCTTCAGCCGATAGTTTCCTCCATTTAATGAGATACTGTGAAATGGATCTATTCCTCAGCTAGCGAATTCTTGTGTCAGTGATGGCTTTAGGCTCCAATAAGATTTTTCCTTCCTCGTCAAGTTCTGGCAATATAGTTTGAACTGGGATCTTGTCGCCTATAACCTTCTTTAAGCATGAAAAATGGAAAACTGGGTGTACTCGTGAAGATGCAGGCAGCTCCAATTTGTATGCCATAGTACCAATCTTTTGCAATAGCTTATAAGGGCCATAGTACTGTGGTGATAATTTATTATCCTTCTTCTCTTGCTTGAGGGACATCTGTTTGCATGGTTTTAGTCTTAAAAATACCCAATCGCCTACTTCAAAACTTCTTTCACTACGATGTTGATCTTCTTGTTGTTTCATGCGATTATGTGCCATGGTTAGGTTGTCCTTTAAGATTTGGAGAACTGGTTGTTGATTATCGATGTGATCTTCCACTGCTTGAACCTTAGATTTTTCTTTTAGAGAAGAAGTGATGGAAGGAGGGTGGTATCCATAAAGTGCCATAAATGGTGTCATTTTTGTTGCAGTATGAAAGGAAGTGTTATACCAC
>ML778742.1:1082507-1105181 GCA_009831015.1 Picea engelmannii
AGTAGCCATAGCCATATTTTTACTTTCAACATTTCTTGCCACCTTAAATGCATTCTCCAATGATTTGGGTTCCCAAAGGTGAACCTCATGTTGAATGTTATCCTTTAAAGTTCCTATGAATGCATCAATCAAGTTCTCATCTGAAATAACAGTTACCTTTATATTCAATCTTTGGAAGTTTTCAATGTGCTCAGTAACTGAACCCTTTCGCTTGAGATTTATCAATTGGCTAAAGAAGGTATTGCTCCTTGTATCCTCATAGTGTACTATCATTATTGTCCAAGTGATGAGTGATTTGCGAGAACAAAGCCATCTATACCATACAAATTGATTAGGTTCTAAATATAAAGAAGCAATTTGTACCTTTTGTGTATGTGGCACATTATGGAGATAAAAAAATTGCTCCATTTGAAGTATCCATGTGATTGGGTCCTTGCCATCAAACTTCCTCATATCAATCTTAGGAACGTGGTTGGTCTTCAAACCAAAGTTGGAGTTTCTTCATTATTGATTCACCTTCCTTGTGTCCTCATCATGAATTTCATGGGATGCATTTTCACTTTCAGGTGTCTTCTCTGTTACGAATTTTTTCAATACTTCCATGATCTCCCCTTTTAAACCATCCATCTTAGTATCCAACATAGCTTCCATTAAATCCATCTTCTTTTGTAGTTCATTTATGTCCCTACACATTTATTCACCTTCATCAAGAGTCCAAGTAGGATTTTCTGGAGGCTTATTTGGTGTAGAAGTTCCCTTTTTTGGTGGCATGTTTGCCAAGTATCACTTTTGAACCTTGATTTTGAGGTGGTTCTGCTAGACAATATTTTTTCTATTGTATCTCCTAAGTTTCGGCCCTTCTGGGTATGAAAATTTATTTTATGTAGTTCTCTGATATTGCTTCTCTGCAATGCCACAAGTCTGATCAAAATTGGATGTGCCAAGTGGAATTTATGGTAATTTCCCCACAAATTGCTGATTTTTTGCCTTTCCAGGAGATCTCACTTGTATAGCATGCCCCGCAAAAAATAATTGATATGAAATTTTGAAACTCACACCAGAAATACTATAGACTGTCCATGATCCAATGAAACCAGTCCCACTCAATTTGGATACTCTAGGAATAAGTTATGATTGTTTTACCTGGAACACATTCTTGAGACTAGTCAGATACCCTATCTTACACAGAGTGTATCTACATATTTATGATGACCCAGAAGATGAAATTTTTACCACAGATACCTTAATAATTTCTATAAATATTGTCCAGATTTCAGGGTCTGAAACCTTACATAAAAAAATTTATAGAGAAAATTCTGCAATGACTCAGTTTAGGATGATTCCAGAACCCTATATTGTATAGGTTGTATCTCCAAAATTATAAGGCCTCAAGAGATGAATTTTGAACCCAACGTACCTTGATCCTTCTAATAAATATCCTCCAATCGGTTCCTTCAGAAAAGTTGTAGAAAAAAAGTTATAGAAAAAATTCCAAGGTGTCTCAAATGTAGCAGTGAAACCCCAAGACCTTGAGCTCTGATACCATATGTTAAGAACCAAATATCAATATAGCATAGAAAAACCTCAGAAAAAGTACTCAACACCTTGAAAAAGAGATAATTTTAGATAATAAGCCTCTTCGAGGGGGAAACCTCATTTTACCCCACTTAATTGTTCAAGTACAAGATGATTCAAAATGAAAATGTCTCCTTGGTATATATAGGAGACTAGGAGGTATAATTACAACTAATGGCCTAAAGCCAACATAAATAAAATAACATTACTAATAAAACATTCCCCAATTAAGGGGTAATGAGCCAATATTAGAGCTTAAAACAAAATAACAATTCATTACATAATCACATAAATATAAGTAAAAGTTGATCAAAATATGTATATATTATTTCAATACTCATCAAATATAAAACTGTGGATTGTATTTACAAAATTAGGATTCTAGGCAGTGATAGTTGGTACTACATAATCTATATGCCTAGGTGTTTATAGAGAATGTACTCCTATGTCTGAGCTAGAGTCCAAAATAGAGTGAATGACCCAAAGACCCAACTCAATTTGAAAAAGAAAGTCAAGCAAATTGTAACAAACTAACTAACTTTTAATGAGAAGGAAGGAGACTAACCTAGATCCAAATGTTTGACATAAATGCCTCACTCGAATCCTTGCTCCAATGTCCTGCTCCAAATTTTTCTCTAACAACCTATGCACAAGGAGAAGAGAAATACAAGATAGGTAGTTAAAAAATAACTAATTTTCAAATATGCTAACTAAAATCAATTCCATTATTGTTCTATATAATTAAATTCTCAAATGTAACGATCATAAACTAAAGCATAAATTTGGATGGGAAAGAGAGTTCTTTATTGATTTAACAACAAAGTTAAGGAATTCTACAACCTATAACCATTGTGGAATTGCTCTGGAACTTGCATCTGTTGGTTGTGGAGTTGTCTTACTAATCCATATGTAGGTCAAAGAAACTCTAGGATACACAATTCTTGCCCCCCCGGAACTTGCGGGGGCCAAAATATTTTTTTAATTCAATTCAAATATTGTAATTTCATAGTCAATCTTAACCATTCATTATAAGGTCATAGATCTAATGGTAGAAGTTATGTTAGGGTGTTTTTCCCTAGAAGGAAAGCCTCTTTTATGTATGAGGGAATTGTATTGCAGATATTTATGAATGTGAATATTATGTTCTGAGAGAGGATACTATGAGTGAAATAAGAGGAAGTTACAACATATGTGTTGTATGTTGTATCCCTTCTTTTGTTGGATAATAATAAAGGAAGGACCTGGAAATTTATATGGTTTATGTAGCCCACATTGGGTTAATCATGCATATATGTGTCTCTATTTTATTGTGTCTCTTATGTATTTTATTTCCGTGTTTGTTTTATTTTATTACTCTAAGATCATGTTTTTCTAACAACATCCAAGTTCCTCCACCGGGGCCAATGAATATCAACTCAACCTCCAAATTCTTCACTCAAACTGGTCTGTGAAAGAGAACTGGTCTTTTTATGACAAGATAAAAAGAGAAAATACTACTAGAAACAAGGGTTTCCATATCTGAAGTGAATAGTTCATAGACACAGGATAAAGGGGATTACATAATATAGCAACAAAAGGCCAACATAATGATTCTACGATGACCAATCTCTCTCCTCTACCCCTTGATTCATTTATATAGTCCAAATAAGTGGTTAGAATAGTTATCTATATGCAATAGGGTGTTAGGAACTAAAGAAACTCATAAACCCCACCCAAAATTTGGAAAATTTATATTTTCGAGCCAAATAAATGCATACACATGTTGATAAATAGAAACGATCATATGTACGCATGTTGCATAACTGTTAGGGTGCATATATCTCAAAAAGTGGATTTTTTTAATAAAATATGAGGAGGAATAAAGGGGGAATGAGTCTGGAAGTAGGGAAATTGTATTTTAGTCAAGACATCAAGGCATCAATGCATGATACTATAACATATGGCCCCTAATGTGTGAGGTCATAAGAGAAAATCATGGATGAAATACATTATAAAATACAAGAGGTGAGTATGTAGTGGGCCCAGGTAGATGTCGTCGAACAATAGTCCATAATAGAACCTACAATTAAAAACAAGTAAGATTACTCTCTTCTTTTGGCGGGAATACCCATGCTTAGGAGTGACAAAAGCATGACCACCAAATAAAGTATACTATGGATCCATGAGATATGTATATAAGCAATTATCATGGCCACAAAAAATGAGTACACAGTGGATCCATGTCAAAAGAGATAATAGCCACAAAGAGATACACGGTGGATGTAAGTTAAAATAGATCATAGCCACAAAGAGATACACATTGGATCTATGTATCAAAATTAGAGGAGGATATATGGAAACAAGCGATGTACAAACTAATCCTTCACAAGTACCAATGCCATATAAATGAAGTGGTATTGTCCAATGCAACTCGGAAAGTAGCATAAAAGAGGTGATACTACTACCAACTCAAGGTATTCAAATCAAACCACCAATGGTATGAGTCTACACTATGCCAATAGATGTGATGAAGTAAAAAATAGCAAGATACCATTTGATTACCGCTCATTGATGTATACCATCAACAAATGTGAGACAACCCACCGACAATGATAATGGGTGTTAAGGTACCTAGTACATTCTAGAAAGTGTGAATAAATGATCCAACATCAAACACTGGTAGAATATATCGATCAAGGGACATTGAGTTATTTCCATTGTCAATAGAAAGGGAACTTGTCACTGATGACTGCAATCCCCAAGGTACTAAAAAGACTCTAGATCCTGATCCCAGAGAAAATGCATTGAATTCAATGGGAAGAGATCCACTGGAGGGAAGGAATTAACACATCCCACATCATCCAACATGATGAACAACAAGAGGCCAAAGATTTTGAAGGAATCATATGAATGATTGGATAGACCACCATTGGGTATGTATATTGCATGCACCATATGGAATAGTGCATGGAAGAGACCCTCTTAGCATCCCCCATCATCCAACATGAGGAACAACAAAAGGATAAATATTTTGAAGGATTCGAATGAAATATTGAATGCACACACAACTGGGTACATATCTCATATGCACCAGATGGAATAGCGCATAGAATAAACCCTATGAGCAATGACCAATAATGAAAACCACTGACAAATGTGAGGAATTCCACCAATAAGGAAAATGTAATCCAAGGTACTGCATGGATCCCAAAGTGTGAATAAGGTATTGATGTCGAACACATGGGAAACCACTCAGTTAGTGAACAATGATGGAATGTCATCTACTTAGCACAAGGTATCCTATCAATGATGTAAATAGACCCAAGGTGCTACTCTAGGTCAAACTCTCAGAACAATGTGTTAGAGTCGATAAGAGTTGACCCTCCAACATGAATTCAATGCGGACCTTCCATACTAGCATAAGTATAAGAAAATTATTCTTGTTGATTTTGAGAAGTACTTGGTATACGAGAATGTTGAAATGAAAATTCATAAATTTTGAGGAGTGGCCAACACAGGTTGAAAATTCCCTTGAACAAAAACATGACACAATAAGTGACTTAGGCAACATAGACTCAAGATTGAATGATGACATAAGTCTATGACACAAGAGGCATCAATAGACTCTCGATAGTGACTAGAAGGATAACTAGTCAGATGTGTAAAAACTCAAAGAACATAATGTAGCTTCCTAAGGCCATACTAAACCCAATTTTCTAAGATGAACACTAAAAAATTAGTGCTTTTTTCAAGGGTGACATGATTGTTTCCAAACACAATAGAGAATTTGAATCTTTCATATTCTCTTTTTTGTTTTATATTTGATTATTTTATATTTTTCATATTATAAAATCCTAAAAAAAAAGAGTAAAAGAATGTTATAATACAATGGAGGAAACAAGTGTCGTGGAAAAGAAAATTAGTTTCAAATGCAGGGAGCATACTTATGCTCAATGTATAGAATGTGTGTAGAATATGGACACTCAGAAGAATGTTTCCTCCAGGGGTACATGTGTCAAGTCACAAAGGAAATTAATGGAAAGGTTGGAAACTAGAGATAATTCATAAGCAACGGGATATGAGACAACAAGTTGAAGCTAGCATTAGGCTCAAAATTGAAAGAAGCATAATGAAATGCAATATTACAACTTAAAACCTAAATGGGGAGCCCCATTGAGTATTAACCAGAATAAGAATGAAAAGTTATGAGGCTTCAACACAAACTCATGACATGATTAAATAGGGATCTTGAGCCTATGAAATTAAAAACCTGAAAGTGATTAATAACATCTTGTAAAAAACCTTCCACTAAATAGATTTAGTTGAAAAATGTTATACTAATAATAATAATATTACTTATAAGATACATATAATAAATTATGAAATATAATTTTATTATAGTTATAAATAGTTAATATGTATTCTTATTATTTATAATCATTATATGTAATAAAATTAATTTAAAAGATATTTCAATAAGAATGATAGTATCTATAAAAAGATCTATATGCTAAAATTAAAATATAAATAAATAGATTAAGTTTGAATTATTAATATAGATAGTCAATTTCATAATGAAAGAACAATTAATCATATTTATAAAGTATAAATAAAAAAAAATTAAATCTATCGGAAAAAAAAAATTAAATTATAATTATTTATAACTTAGAATAAAGATTATTACTTTAACTAAATTATATTTATAAAAAAAATTCAAAGAATAATTAGGTAAATGATATAATTAATTTATGGAAATGAAACTGACCTTAATATTCCATTTTATATTTATTTATCATTTTAGGGATATTTTCGTATTAAGAAGAATCCAAAACAAAATTTCTCTACACAAATTCATTCTTTCTTGATGATGGACCCTAGTTGTTGGTCTGAAATGAAGAAAATGAAAATGATTGCAATGATTCTAGAACACCTTTCAAACCTATTAAAGTACTTCAACATGGGTGCCAAACTACAAAAAAGGTTCTAACTAGGGAACCCATGAATAATAGGCTCTACCACATGAATTACAACACTTATAATAAAAAAGAAGGTTCTTTGTCACAACTCGGTGAGTTTGATCCTAAGGAAAAAAAAACCAAGAAATAGATAATGAAAAAATGCATGGAGGGGAAAATCTAACCTATATGCGAGTTTCAAGATCATTACTTGTCAAAATATATTGACATAACAAAGAGGTTCCAAATTCCTGTACATATGACCAACAATACTCATCTAGAAGTTAATAAATCCAATATAAACCTCTAATAACAACTTCTTCTTTGGAATACAAAACTTGAAAACAATAAACCCTAAAAGTACAATATGGTACAAATCACCGCACACCCTTGCGGCTTATGCATAGTACTTCTCCATGTATATCCCATTGCTAGGCTTGGGCCAAGGGTTACTTTAGTAATCAACATGTAAAGTTTCTATTTCAGGAAGAAAGAACAATCTACAATGCATATCTTCCCATAGTCTAACATATGAAATCATTGCTTCAAGGATAGTCTCATATGAAGGCGATTCAAAATCCAATATATCATGTGAACTAGGAATCGAGGACTCACAAATACCAGGGATTGAGGTCTCAAAAAACATAAGATAATACTCAAGAGGAAATTAAAGATCACTCAGACCAATAAGGGAAAGCAATGGCTCTCATGCCCCCATTGGATAAATCACACAATCAATTTCCAAGACCTTTTCTTGAGAAGAAAAACATGACTATAAAGGATCCTTCTCAGAAGTAATTGAATGTTAAGGATAAGATGCCACATAATTCACCCATGGCAGGGTAGGGTCTACTCAAACACTAGGAACATGCCAAGGGGTAACCTAAGCTAAAGTTGAATTAGGATGGTGATTATCATATGAAAGATGATCAATAGTGATAATGCTTCCACTATGAGGAAAATGCATCACACGAAAGAGAGTAGACACCACAACATTCATAACATAAAAATAATCATTCCCAAGAAGCATATTGAAGTCTAAAGGCCCTTGCACCACTAATAGATCAACTAGAACAATCTTCCCATACTAACGTTATAGGTAACTAAGGAAAAATCCCAAAATATTCACCAGGTCTTCTATCGAAAGCTAACAACTCATTGGTAACTGACACAACATTTGGAGAACCCAATGATTTCCAAGCCGAGAAGGAAAAAATGATTTTAGAGGATCCTTCATCTGCAATACATCAGTAAATTCTTTTTGAATTATCTTCAACCCTTATTTGGAAGGGTGAAAAAGAATGAAGGTGAGATGCAACAAGATTACTCCAATCAAAGGAAGCCATCCTCGAATTCGAAGGGAGCATGGTTGAAGTGAGTGTAAATTCCCCTTTTCATAAGGTACTGATAGAAAATTTATAAGAGCATAGTATATAGACACATCTCTCGCAAAAATAGGAGTGGGATCGACCAAATATTGCATCGCTGCAACCACTTTGGTATATTGGTCACCCTCCAAAACAAGAGTGGGATCAACTGAAGATTTCATATGCATGACCACTTCCTCAACCAGTGGTTGAATAGGTTGCAAGACAACATGGTCAACAAATGTATCGCCCTCCAAAATAAGAGTGGGATTGACCAAATATTGCATTTGCCTAAACACTTCATCAACCAGTGGTTGAATAGGTTGTTGGGAAACCAAAGGTGATTTAGGATATAAAGGTCCTTCAAATAGGGACAATAGTCTTAATACCTCTAGATTAGCAGGGAACACATGAGTAAGGTGATCTCCCTTACAAATCTTAGAAGGGAACTTAGGATTACATCCTATTTTTCTAAGTTTCACAACAATATCAATTCCCCCAACATGACTTTCATTAGCTAGTGAGTTTCCCCCAACATGACTTGCATTGGTTGGTGGGTTCCCCCCAACATGACTCATAGTGGCTAGTTGCATATTGCTAGTATGACTTACAGTGACTAGATTTGTGCTCCCAACATGACTTGTAGTAGTTGTTTGCTTGTCTCCAACATGAATTAGAGAGGTTGGTGACATTTGTCCAATATGACTGGTAGTGACTAAAATTATTCCTCCAGCATGACTCGTACAGGATGGTAGGTTTCTCCCAACATGACTTGCAATGGATGGATTCATATCTCCAACATGACTTGCAAAGCTTGATGATTGGTGTCTAACATGACTAGTATAGGTTGGTGATCTATTTCCAGTATTACTTGTAGTGATTGGACTCTCTCTCCTAGTACGACTTGTAGAGGTTGGTTGGTTTCTCCCAGCATGACTAGCAAAGGCTAGTTGAATGTCTCCAACATGAATTGAAGAGGCTGATAACATATTTCCAGTATGACTTGCAATTAATGGAATTGTTCTACCAGCATGACTTGCATAGGTTGGTAATTTTCTACCAGCATGACTTGTAGAGGCTAGGTGTTGGTCTACAACATGACTCACAGAGGTTGGTGAACTATTTCCAGTATGACTTGTAGTGTCTGGATTTGTTCCCCCAACATGACTTGCAGAGGCTAGTTATTGGTCTCCAACATGACTTATAGAGGTTGCAGAGGTTGTTTGTTGGTATCCAACATGACCTATAGAGGTTGGTGTCTTCTTCTTATTATTCTTTCTCTTCCTATTCCTTTTATACTTCTGATTACTAGTAGCTAGACTTTTACATACGAGGTAAAAGGAGGAAGAATATACTTTACTGATAGAGAGGGTAAAGGATCAACATCAATTCGATGCCCATGACATAAGTTTCTTATATAAGAAGAATAATGAGAATTCATGATGTTCAAAGTGGTATACAACCAAATCGTAGTCCTACATTCAACCCAGGAATGTTCAAAGTGGCCATCAATGGGGCACCAATGTTTCCAAAAAAAAGGAAAAGCACAAGAATCCCCTTAGGAAGGGGTCCCTTGGTTGGCATCCTCAAGAACTTTAGCCATGATTTTCTTATGCACAGTTTCATCCCTTGTAGTATTTTTCACATCCGAAAAAGTCTCACACATTGAATTTGACAAACTAGTGGTATAAAAACCCATGCCTTATAGGAGGAACTCCACGCTTTCAAGAGAAATACCATGGTTCCTTCTCAACTGGCAGAGCGATTTTTTGACCACCATGAATCAACAATACAAAAGTGGCGGCATAGACACAACCTAAGGCCAACTACAAAAAACAACACTTCACTAAAAATTCCTACGAGGAGCATCAAAACAAGCAACTTCTACAAAAAATCAACCTAGGTGGATTAGGTCCTATGTCAAAAGAAATGAAAAAGTGGAAAAGGGACCTTCTGAAAACCGACATGTGTTGATTAAGTCCCAAGACCAATGAACAAAGGAGTGAGAAGGAGTTGCATTGACCTCCACATAAAAACCCTTCTCGGTGCAAGTAACCCTCGCTTTCTGGGGAACCCTCTAGGGGTACTGAAAGTGTGATACAATGTCTATCTTATGTACCATGGGAAGCCCCCCAAAAACACCTCTGTGACACCTAGGAATAACAACTAAAGTTACCTACTCGAAATCAACGTTCAGAGGAATAGTCAATAGTCAAGATCGTACGTATGGACATGTTAACTAATCATAAATCCTCAAATTGATCGACATTGCAGAGGGTCGAGATGTACCTAAGGATTCCCAATATATGCAACAATATGAAAATTCTTGGACAAGTATTGGAGGGGTAATCTCTGCCACTCACCCTCACGTGACCTCGAATTTAGCTCATGTGTTAGAGGAGTTCCCCAATCACACCTATAAGACCATTGGATTTTCAACACTCCCTAAGTCAAACTCCTATGTTTAGTTAAATTTCCTTGGATAATTTACTCTCCAACCTATTCCAAGGCCCTAACCTGGGCTAGTTGATGAACCCTAGAAACAAAAAGTGTAGTAAATTTTAATATAGTGTTTGTTTTTAGTTGTTGTTTTTTACTCAAAGGGAAAAGAAGTAGACTCCTTAAAAATGAAAATTATTAGAACACTCGCAAAGGAAACTTAACATTAATTCTATAATGAAAAAGAGTTTTAAGAAAGAAAAATGCATGAACAAACTTTTATACCTGGAAATGCAATCTTTTCTCTTTTTTATGCAAAATGTACAATGCAACTTTTCCCTAAATTGTGATAAGAAAAAACAAACAAACAAAATAGTGTTCTTTGTTCTTTTTTATTTTTGAATGCTTTTCAAGATGAGAAGGAAAAACAAAAATTCCCATATTAAGATTTTTTTTTCAACTATAAATGCAAACAACACAACAGAAAAAAGAGACCTATCTAACAACAAACTAGATTTTTTCTTTTCTTGATATTAAAACAAAAACTACCAAAAAATGCTAAAAGGAAGAATTTTTTATTTTAATGTTTGAAAAAAGAAAAGGAAAACACAAAAGACAAGTATTTAACTCAGATAAAAACTCAAGTTTCAAGTACAACTGTAACAACCATCAAGAAAATGAGACCCTAAGAACAAGACTTGTCTTATAGTTATGCAATCCAATAAAAACCTAAAGAGCCCAATAAATCATCAGAAACATCTTTTTTTTTCTTTTATAAACAAAGACCACTTTTTTATACTTATAGGACACTTACAGAAACCTGAAGAGTCTAGGAGAACCCCCAAAAAATAAAATGGGACCTTGATCAAACAAACAGGAAAGAAACAACACCTTACACGACATATACATGCATGTCTTCGAGGAAAGGTGCATATGTACATGATTTTCCCTTAGGTAGGTAGCATATGTATGTGGATTTCACTTAAGAACATAGTGTACACAACCTAGAATTTCAATAAAGTATTGAGAAAATAATGGATTCAAATCTTAAGAGTAAAGGTCATGGTTTTGGAATATGAAACACAATAGTAAAAGAAAAAATAAATCATGAAAACAAAGACAAGGACCCTAAAATAACCTAAAATGAGACTCTCCCCAATGGAATCTCCAATTCTATTTACAGAGAACGTAATCATATGTCTCGGATAGAATCCAAAACAGAGTGAATGACCCAAAGATCTAACTCAATCCCAAAATGATATTCAAGAAAATTGTAACTAACTAACTAAATTTTAATGAGAAGGAAGGAGACCAAACTAGATCCAAATGTTTTATGTAGAATCCTTGCTCCAATGTCCTCCAAATTTTTCTCCAACAACCTATGCAAAGGAAGAAGACAACTACAAGATAGGTAGTTACAAGATAACTAATTTTCAAATATGATAACTGAAATCAAGTCCATTGGTGTTATAAATAATTAAATACTCAAATGTACTGATCATAAACTAAAATATAAAGTTGGATAGTAAAGAGACTTTTTTTGTTGATTTAACAACAAATTTAAGGAATGCTACAACCTGTATCCATTGATCCACTACTCCAGAACCGACATCTAGGTTCCTCCACCTAAGCCAATGAAGATCAACTCAACCTCCAACTTGTTTAATCAAACAAGTCTAAGAAAGAAAAGTGGTCTCGTTATAACAAGATAAAGTGATTGAGCTAGATCTCGATGGCCATCCACCTTTTCCACTAAAATAACATGTTCGAGCATGTGATTTTGATCAACCATGATATTCACCCTTTTGATGGGGAATGTAAAGTAATTCTATATCCATTTGTCAATTACAACCATCATGTAATGATTTCCTAGTGGTGTTATGTACATGCCTACAACATTAATGCAACACATCCCATTAGAACTTTGTAGTTATGCATGCTTGGGATAGAGTAGTATTGGGATGGGTGACCTCCTGAGAAATCCTAGAGTTTTACATGCTTATGGAATTTTGTAAACTTAGACAAATTTATCCCATATGAATCATGGGAATTATTCCCCTCTCACTCTCTCATATATAATCAAGGTGAAGAATATACTTTGAGAATGCAATGGAGTGTGATGTAATACTTATTGTGAATGAGTGTATCCCTCATCTCTTTCTCTTCAAAGATAAGCTACCACCATTCCAGCTATTTTGTGTTCTACAATGTTTTGCTATTTTATTCATTAATATAAATTGGGTTTCATTGTATTTATGTGTTTTCTACTATATTTTTGTGGATATCTCATTTCGTTCTCAACATAATCCATATTTGTGGTATCATAGAAAGATGGTTTTTTTTTTTATTTCTCAAGGAATGTGCTCTATTAGGTTAGGGTATAGAGAATTGGGTCTTGAGCTAGTTTCGATTGGGGATGACCACTCTCACCCTACTAAGTGATCTCCCATGGTGGAAGAAAAGAGAGATGACACAGCAGGAGATACTTTCAAGATGTTTCTCGAGGAATCCCTTGCATGACAAAGGAACAATATGATGGACAACTTCACTTGGATCCTTTGATAACTACCGATGGTGGCTGAGGTATCTTCGACAAGTAGCAATTTTGGAGGTGTGACGCACTTCATGGTATAAGTTTATTTTGATATATATTTATTTGAAGGCTAGATATATGCAAATGCTCTAGAGAAATGGTTAAATATGCTATAATTTTATTACTCTGTCCAAAACTTTTGATAGAAAAAATATCATCTTCGCAGTCCTTAAAGCCCTTCCCCATGTCAAATCTTGGTGGGAAGCTTACTGGGAGAGGCACACCACAGATGAATCTATGCCATTCGGGAGAGAACCCACCTAGGTAGCATTTTTGTATGCCCTTGAGGAGTAGTTCTACCCTATTGGAAGCTATGTTGACCAGTATATGACATGGATGACTATATGTTAGGAGAGAAACCAAACAGTTCCACAATATACCAACATATTCCATACCCTACGCTCAAATATAGGTGTTCAATATTTTGAGAGATACATGTTTCTAAAGTACCACAGTGGCCTATAGAGGTACATCGAAGAAAATATTAGACATATCCTCACCGGGTATTTCTTATTGATATGCTATCAAAATCGAGTAAAATTTAAGAAGTGGATTAAGTGGGAGTTTGGATCTACAAATCCACAACAACAGTAGTATGCGAAAGATGACCCTAACTCACAAAACAACCAACCTCAATACAACCATTCCAAGTCATAGGAAAATAATGGTAACGGGGAGATGAATAAGGATACTCGAAAGTGGTGTGAGTTCCACAAAATCCCCTATCACAACACTGATGAATGCCACTCAAAATACTCATTGTTGGCCAAGATCAAAGAACAATAATTAGAACCTAAATCATACTCTAATTCATAGAATAATAAAGGGAAAAATAGCATCGATGCATAACCCACTTCTATGATCATAGCCACAACAATACAACTAGAATAACTAGAGGATCTCGAGGAGGGGGGGCACCTTATCCACTCATAGATGTGGGTAAAGTGGGCCCCACTTATTTTCATTGTTGATAGTGAAATTTAGAAGAACCTAATATCAGCCAAGGTTATCAAGATATTGAATCTTCCAATGATGCCACACCCCCAACAATACACCATCGGATGGTTGAGCCAGGGATGAGACATATGAGTCAAACAACAATGCCTCCTATCCTACCAAATCAATCGCTTCAAGGATGATGTATTGTGTGATTTTTCCCCACTTGAAGTCTGTGATGTTCTTTTAGGACAAATATATATTTGGAAATGTCACACTATATATGAGTCTCAGCCTAGTAGTGCCATTGTTACTATGGGAGGTCATCTCTACAAGATACCAGAGATAGTTATGACTACTACCATTTCATTGATATCGACAAAATAGTGTCACAAAGTAATCTCTCATACCACAAATGTTTCCCTCTTCATGATGATTCATTTATATGGTAAACAAAAGGTCACCAAGACCACCATATCCTTAGCTCAAGACCTTTCTATACAACATAAGCAAGTCGGCAAGATTATAGAGGAGAACAAAGATATTTCTTCACCTAAGGGGGTGCCTCTGCACTGCCAAGTCAAGCATTCCATTGACTTGGTGCTCATTTCTCCTTTAACCAATGGTCCAATCTATAGATTCTCCCTTACATAGGAAACAATTATTCCATATGTTCATCATATCTTTATTTTACAAGACCCTTTTCAAGTGTTCTTGGGGTTCTAGCCATTAGACCCCATTGATATAGCTCTTCCTATTGCATCTTCACTTACAGAGCCCTCCCACACTCAGAAAAAGGTATATCATACAACCATATTTGTTGAATAGATCCAACCCCTCCAACAACATGTTCATGACATCCTTCAATAGGCTAATGCTAAGCACAAACAAGACAACTACTTCAGGAAGGAAAGCTAATCACCATGTTTTAGCTTCAACAAAATTTTTCCCTATCTCCTGAGGGCAATTCATGCAATGGGGACCATTGCTTCCTAAGGGGGGATGACTGATCTAGGTGGATCTTGGTGGCCATCAACCTTTTCCACTAAATCAACATTTTCAAGCTCGTGGTTTTGATAAATCATGATATTCACCCTTTTGATGGGGAATGTAATGTAATTCTATCTCCATTTGTTAATTGCATCCATCATGTAATGATTGTCTATTGGTTTTATGTACATGCCTGCGACGTTAATGTAATGGATCCCATTAGAACTCCACGGTTAAGCGTGCTTGGGATAGAATAGTTGTGGGATGGGTGACCTCCTGGGAAGTCATTGTGTTTTACATGCCTATGGCATTTTGTAAACTTAGACCAATTTATCCCACATGCATCATGGGAATTATTCTACTCTCACTCTCTCATATATAATAAAGGTGAAGGAGACCCTTTAATAATTCAATTGATTTTGATGTAATGCTTATTGTGAATGAGCGTAGCCCACATCTCTTTCTCTTAAGAGATAATCTACCACCATTCTATCTAGTTTGTGTTCTGCAATGTTTTGTTATTTTATTCATGAATAGAAGTTGGGTTTCACTGTATTTATGTACTCCCTGTTGTAATTTTGTGCATAAATCATTTCATTCTCAACATAATTTGGATCATAAAGAGAGAAAAGATTTTTGGAAACAAGGGTTTCCAAATCTAAAGGGGATAGTTCACAGACACGGGATAAGGAGATTGTAGACTCTAGCAACAAAATGATAGCATAATTATGCTCCAATGACTGATATCTCTTATATACCCCTTGGCTCCTTTTTATACTCCAAGTAAGGGGTTACAGTAGTTATCTATAGGAAATAGGGGGTTAGGAACCAGAGAAACCCATAAACCCCACCCAAAATTTAACATTTTGTTTTGACAAATAAATGTATATGCATGTTGATAAAGAGTAACAAGTGTATGTACATGTGTTTCATAACTTCTAGGGAACATATATCTCAAAAAATGGTGTCTTTTAATAATTTATGGGGAGTAATAAAGGGGGATTGAGTCTGCAATTAGGGAAAGAGTATTTGAGTCAGACAAACAAGGAATCAATGCATAAGAGGTGAAAAATGATGTTATAACAATAGGCCAAAGGACCTACCCTTGCATGGACCCCATGATAACATACAATGACATTTTCCATTCACTAGAAGAGCTTGACCCAAGCTTGTGGTACCCCGATCACCTACCATTGCATACACTTCGGTAGGTATTCAATTTGTATCATGGGAACTTGGCAAGTGATTCAAGATCTGAGTTTCTCTAAACATGTTGTAACACTCTCTCTACATCCCCTTTGGGATGGTCTTCTCCCCTTCCTTGATACCTGTGCATCAGATATCCTATTGGCCTTACCAATCCAACATATGTTCATTCAAAATATTTTGTTAGGATATGATATACACTAAAAACATTTATTTTTGGTTGTCTCTTGAGTTCTTCATTAAATTGAAATCACATAAAAATCAAATAACTTTCAAAATTTGATTTTGTTTACCTATCTAACTGAAGGTGGCATTTGGGGGAAGTGGCATGTCTAGGTCTTCGCAAAAATCTCTGCCCACATAGAGATAATCATTGATTGTGATGATCTATCAATACCACCATGAAAATAACTCACCATCATACAGGCTAGTGTCACACCCACCTCCCAACTGCTACAACGTTAGTCCAAGACCCACCTATAGACTCAATGTTGGAACTCTCGAAGAAGAAGAAAGATTATAGGATTCTCCTGTAACTGAATCTATTCATATTTCCTAACTTTTAGTCTATAAGTTGAATATTCATTGATGCTAGTAGTGAGTTGCACCAACCAAACATTATAGGACAAAAACATTCTACCCCATAGAACATATTCAAGAACAATGCTTGGTGTAATAATGCTAAACCTGCAATACAAGCAATGGTAAACAAGATTATCTTTATACCCGAGATTTCAACACTTCTTATTGGTATTTGCATACCCATCTTCTGGGTACTAGGGGAAAAATATGTGGTGATATACTCATTGATTGTCATGTCACCAGTGCCTCGAGTTCTCAAGTTTAATGTCTCTCCTTACCAGGAGAGGCCTGTAATAAAATAGATATCATCAACCTCTATTTTTAGAGGTTGGACATCTGACATGAAGGAATCATCATCCAGGCTCCAATACCCTATTAGCACTTGCATGATTATTCATGTTTCCTCATGTTTCCCATACTGAAAAATTTCCATAAACCACAATTTTGGAGTGCATCCATTTCCTTTGGGTCATCTACAACCTTCTACAATTGTCCATCCAAATTTGAGGGCTTTTTTACCAAAAATGCACAGTTTTGGGTAAAATTACAATTGGTTTCATAAAAAGTTTATTTTTTACTATTTAAACAAATTTTTACCCACTTTTCTACAGTTTGGAGTCCACATTGTTTAATTCAACCTAATGGACTAATACTCAAGTCATAGATGAAGTTTGGTTTTGAAGTTTTGAATTTTTAATGAAGAACATGGGTGATTTTTAATTATTTTTCCATCATGTTAGTCCATAATTTGACTCTCTGGAAGCTATTGTTTTCAATAACTAGCATACATGATGGGACCTTTTTTTCCTTTCAATTTACATAATCAGTTTCATTTTCATGTCTTCCTTAGGGTTTATCATACTAACTTGCGACACAAGCCTTCCTTGTTGATTACACATGTCATATTTTATGTGGTAGAGCCTTCCTTTTTCATGGGTACCCTAGTTAGTGCCTTGTTATCCATTTGGAGCCCATGCTGAAGTTCTGTGTAGGCTCAAGAGCCCTCTTTAGTATAGCCATGGCCTTGCAATGAAGCCTCATAACTTATTCTGAATATTTTTTTGGCCAATACCCATGGGGCTCCCATATTTATGTGTTAAGTTTTAATACTACATTGCATTTTTCCACTTATGATTTTGAGCCTAATGTCAGCTTCAACTTCTTTTCATCTAGCATGTTTCTTATGCATTATTTTCATTTTACAACATTTGCATTTATTGCCTTTGTGACTTGACACGTGTATCCCTGGATAAAACATTCCCCCAAGTGTCCATATCCTGCATGCATTCCTTGCATTAAACATAGGTATGTTATTTTCACTTGGAACTAGTTTACTTTCCCGCGACAGTTTTTTCCTCCACACTATTATAACATTCTTTTATTCTTTTTCAAGCTTTTATAACATGAAAAAGAAATAAAATTAGATATAAACAAAAGAGTATGGGAAAGAGTCGAGTTCTCAATATGTGTTTGGCAATATTCATCTCTCCCTTGAACAAAGCACTAGTTTTGAGTCTCTCTCTCAATATATTGGGTCTTAGCATGGCTTTAGGAAGTTGAAACTTGTGTTGAGGGGGATGGATTCCCTTTGAATCAACAATAGGGATCACACCTAAGGATGAGGCCCAATCGGACTATTCCCCATTTGGAATAGTTTGATCCTACAGATTAATGGATCGAAATCCATTCGATGAGATTTAATTATTGTGTGTTTTGTTTAAAATGTGTTCATTGAACTATTTGATTACCTTTTCTCTTTCTTATTTACTTTGATTTATGTTTTATTACAAATGGGAACGAGAATAACAAAAGGAATTAGATTTTTTGGGTAATTTTGTGCCTAGGATAACCCTTAGTAGTGGTAGGTAAGTAATATCTACAATTAAATCCCTCTAGCACTAGTACCAAATGACATTTATCAATCACCAGATGTACCTAAGGAACAAAAATAAATAACAAACATGCATAAATATACGAGGAAAGAGAAGCGAGAAATAACTCTTAATTTTTCTCAATTTATAGAACACATAGAATTAAATAACATTAGATTTCACCAAAATTTACCAAGAGATTTATTAACAAATCAAGATAACTAGAAACAATTAATATCTTACTAGACTACTGTAGCTTTCAATCAAAATGAAGAACAATCCTCTGATAAGATGACAAGCACAAATTTGGTAAAACACCTTGGCTCCTTCCATCAACCCAAAAGTTTCTTACATCAACCCAAAAGTTTCTTACAAAATCCATCGATCCCGAATGCATGGTTGATTCTCTTATTTATCAAAAATTAAACCATCTAAAAATAGTACTAATTCTATTTTAAGAAAATATAGAAATAAATTTGGTCTCATCCACATTTTTTATCCCAATTGTTCCTTAGTCATCATGTAAATAATCCAACAGATTCACCTTGTCATGCTTGACCCACTAGAAGAAGAGGTCCTCACACGTGTGCATGTAAAGGAAGGGATGTTGATCCATGGGTGAGTTAATTACTTCCCTCATCTCTCCAATGCATTGTCTATACTTGTCTACCTTTGCAGCCACACACTTTAGAATGATCATTTTCCGGATGGTGTCTTCCATAATTTTTTTTAATTTACCTCCTGCAAAGGTGGTCATATTTTGGATGTCCAACTCATATTTATGATAACATTCTATGAGTTGTTTCATTATGTCACTGATGTCTCAAACGTTGTCTAGTGATTTGAACTTGGGAAATTTGATTCATGTTATCTTCTCATCAATTTTCCTCCAACTCTAGAGGAATTCGGCCCACCTTTCCTACATATTTTTCTTTCATTCAAAAATGGATTGAACCCAATACTCTCCTACCTATTGTATCTTGTACATGCTTTCATCAGTGATAATTTTGATATCGTTCTCTTCCTCTCCTCAACCTTACTTAATTTCTCTAACATACTCAATCTGGCTCAAGGTTTTGTGTTCTCTCTCAACCGACTTCAACATATCCTTATTTGATACAAAGTAATAACCAACAAGAGTCAAAAATCAATTACCCTACCATAGAGAAGAAAGTTTATGTTGTATAAAAAGCGGTCAAACAATTTTGATCTTACATCCTTAAGAACCATACCAAAGTCATAGTGCCCCATCCAACGGTAAGGTCAATTTTCACACAATAAGAAATGGGTGAGAGGAGAGGAAATTGGATGAATGTCATTGAATAATTTTTCCTTGACATTAATCCAATGAAAATAGTTAGAGGCCAAGGCTTATGCAAATTGGCTACAAAGTCTTAAAATATAGAAGAACCAGAGGAGTTAGGATGGGACATAGAGCTATATTTGTGGTGCAGTGAGGTGTTATACATCCCTCTGGGTCAATATTCTTGGTATTCAGATTTATATTACTTTCTTCATCATGGAACATGCCCTAAACATTTGAAGCCTAATGAGAGAAGAGGTCTTAGATTAAAATGTGCATAATATTGCCTCATTAACTCTGTGTTGTTTCGTATGAACTATGATGGAGTGTTACTTAGATCTCCATGAAGGTCCAGCATGTGGGAATTTTGTAGGTGAAACCGTTGCACATAAAATCCTCAAAGCAGGATACTATTGGCCATCCTTGTTCAGAGATGCACATGCACATGTCAAAAAGTGCAAAGTTTGCCAATTAAGTGCTAGGAGAGAGAAACAAGCATCCATTCCACTATAACTGGTAAAAATATCCATACCTTTCAAGCAATGGAGAATATATTTCATAGGGTAGATCAATCTAAACTAATCTAAACAACACAAGTACATACCCATTGCGACCAATTATTTCACATGGTGTTCAGAATCTATTCCCCTTACCCGTATAAAAAATAAGGTGGTGATCCAGTTCTTGGAGAAACACTTAATTACCAGGTTTGGGGTACCATATGTTCTTATTTTTTTATAATGCCTCTTATTTATATTCTACTCTCCTGAATTAATTTTCTTTAGATAAGGGAATCATACTGAGGCATTCTGCCAACTATTACACATAAGGGAATGGTGTGGCATAATCAACAACAACAAAATATGGTTGGGATCCTAAAAAATACAGTTGCAGAAAACCATAAGAACTGGCACAATGCTCTTCATAATTTCCTTTGGGATGATAGTGTTAATACCAAAGAAAATTTAGGAATTTTTTTGTATTTCTTGGTTTACATACAAGAAGTCATTCTTCCAACCAACTTGTATCTTCCATCTCAACATCTCTCTCAAGCCTATAGAGGCTAATCACTTTCAAGCATGCATCAATGTATTGACATAATCCTTATGGTAGAGGAAGAAAAGGAGAGAGATAGAAAGAAATTTGTAGCTCATGAACATTGAGTTAATAGATGGTTTGATAAACACAAATTTACAGGTAAATTTTTTTATGTGGGAGACTTGGTTTTGAAATGAGATAAAGTAAATGAGCCAAAAGGGAATTATTATAAATTTTAAAGCTTATGGCTTGGTCCTTACCAAGTTTCTGAAAAAAAAATGGGATAGGTATGTATTGATTGCAAAAAATGAGGGGTGAACTATTTATCTCCCTGTTAATGGCCAAACCATGAAAAGATTTGTGTCTTAGCTACCCAGGGCGAGCAACCTTGTATTATAGTTTCTTGTTTTGATGTGCTTTCTTTGTTTCAATATGATGATTTTACTTTGGTTTGCTTTTGATTTTTTTTTTTGGGGGGGGGTGTGGTTTGGTAGATTTGTTTTCTATTGCTATTAATCAACATTTCTTGATAAGGGGTAAAAATGATATTGATTCTCAAGAATCATGGTGAAATGAGACAATACATTATGCTTATCCAAAACCTTCACCATTTAAATCAAGAGTAAGGGGAATTAATTCAGTGAAATAAAAGAACACAATATTATTTACATCTCTTTGTGCATATAAATTCAGAAATGAACATATTGTTTGTCTAGTGGTTTGGAAATTATTGAGGAATAATGGAAATGAAGGAGAGTATGGACTTTGTATGACGACATATATAGAAAGGATACTACCTCTCTTAGTGAGAATGATGTAATAAAGTCTCAGATTGATTTCCTTCTCTCAAAAGAAGCATACATCCTCCTCCCTGACTCATTCTCAGTCTATACATGTCCTTGCCAAAAAATACCCAGAAATGGGTACTTATTACAGTGAACGTCGTGAAAAGAGAAATAATTAAAAGAAGGCATATCTCAAGTAAAGAATGGTGAAATTTAGGAGGGTATGTAGATATCTTCGTCATTTCTATGAACGCTCGCTAGCAGCAGAGAAAGGTTTGTGATATCAGGGTGACACTTTCAGGGCACACCTGTTGGTAGTAGAGGGACACCATGAGAAGGTTTCAAATACTTAAAAGATGAAAGTATAAATCTTTCCTATCAGTGTTGTTTTCCTTCCTAGATCTTGCGTGAAAGAACATAAAACATGGGTTTGTGGTAAAGAGACATGAAATTGGATAAGTCCCCACAATTAGACATGTTTGGATTTTCCTCGGATTATATGAATATAGATTTATAAATTATCTTTGAGTTATTATATTGAATTGAGGTTTCCTCCTAAAATGATTATATTATCACGACCAAGGTAAGTATTGTAGTGACCGGGATTTCAATAAAACTACCATGAATTAACTTACTCTAGGATATTCATTCCCAGATTTTGCTAAATAAAATAACATTTTTACATAACAATTTGCATACAAGTTAAATTTAAGTAAACACTTCACAATTTTGAGTTTAAATACCTGTCACTGATGCTACTATCTGTAGCAGCTTGAATCTTCGCTTGAACCTTCGCTTGAACACCCCAAAACCAGCCACCCTACCGACCAGTACGCCTGGCCCTAGGACATCTACAGACGTCCTAGCCCTCCGAGCCCCAAACCCCTCAGCCCCGGTGTGCAATGTAAATCCCACTGTTCTAACTCTGTCTCAAAGCTCCCAAAAATCTCCTCCCCTCCCCTGCATGAATGCATCCTCCTCCTTCCCTTATGCCTCCTTCACCGCCCCCGAACCTTCACTCCCCACCAAACACCTTATCCATTCATTAAAACCTT
>ML778742.1:1115656-1129531 GCA_009831015.1 Picea engelmannii
AAGTATTATATATTTTGGTTTCATCTAGTGAATCACCATTTGTTGAGACCTCAACACACCCTTGAAATAGTCAGAATTTCAATGGGTACCACTTTAATCTTCTTTTCATCTTGGATTTTGACTTAGCTTGCTGACAATTTGTGTTAGAATCTCTTTTGATGGTTCTCTTAGTCAGTTGTGTTACAATCCTAAACTAGGTAATTGTACGAAATATGAGAACGAATCTGGTATCAATTTGAAGCAAAAAGGGGTTCGAGACTTAGATATTTTGCAAAAAATAAGAAAAACCATTCAAAACTATGTCTTTCCCAACTCTTGATAGATGACCATGTTGATCGTCAATAGTGCATTCGACATCGGCCACTTCTATGTGAAAAAAATTGGAAAACACTAATGATTATGTCGATTGTCGATGTGCATCAATCGTCGGCATCAATTGATGCATGTTGTGAAAAAAATTGCAACAAACCCTCAACTTTCCTATGTCGATGAACAAACTGAATGAATCATGCATGACCATCCAATGTGACCATCTGTTCAATCTTGATTATTGATAGATAAAGTCGAGGTCTGCCCAATTCAAGTTGTATGAGTGTCCATGTCATCCGATGGACATCAATCCTCACCACTATGTCATCCACCACGTGGATCTTTGTACCACCATGTCATCTAACACATCACCAAAGTAACCTTATACCGCTATTTCCTCTTTGACACATCATCTTCCACGTCGGCTCATATGTCTCTCTTTGATTCTATTAGGCTTCTTGGAATTCAGTGATAAAGTTGGGAACACATACAATCATCAATCATGGGTGAAACGTGTCTCCCACTACGAAGAAAAAAAGGAAAGCATTCCCATTGATAGTCGATGCTCCATCAGTGTAAGTGGGTCTCATTTTCATAAAAACGATCATGGCAACGACTAATGTCCTTGAAATATGGATTTAATATGAGTCATTCATCCTATAATGTTTGATAATTATGGCCGTCGAAAGCTTAAAGTCTGAAATTAGTTGATTCACGAGGTTCTAACTAGAATTCACGCCTGCGCTTGGTTCTATCACCACATAACGACCAATCAAATGATGCCATGACATCCTTAACACTCTCATGTCACGACTTAAGGGAAAAGTCATATTTCACGTAGCCTTACAAACCCACGTGTCACGACACGCCGGTGAACAAAAAAAAACACTACACGCCAACAGAAAGGAGGGATTTTAAACAATAGATATCGTTAGGATCGACGATGAACGATGAAAAAAATATTTTTCTTGAATGGTCGATGACCTCAAACCCCTAAACCCTAATCCGTTAATGTCAAGTGTGACATGCAGGTGAGTACACTCAAACTTGTAATATTTTCAAAATCCCACTGTACCCTGTGGTTTAACTACCGGATTTGACTGGTAAACAGTTAGGGTATATGAGCTTGAATGTTTCTTTTTTAAGGCATTCGTATCATTGAGTATTTAAGATAATTTGTGTAGCAAAGAATGTCCTGAGACCAGACGTTGTGCACATTAGAACTGTGTTATTTCTCAATTCAGATTTTTTGTGACCATAATTGGTAAGTAGTAATGTCGATTTTCCGATTCTTCACTAGGTATGTATTTTGATTGTATAATTGTTATGTTTCTAACACATTAAGGATAAACTACAAGCTAAACGTAGTTGTTTTTTGTGCAGAAAATTCCACCATGCAAACCTACTACTCAGCAATCCCAAAAAACACCTAAGGGAAAGATCACTCCGATAGGCAAAGCTTCGAACCCGGACCCTGCCGAAGGAACAAACAAAATGCCTAAGATGGAGCATGTAATTCGACTTCCACGAAAGAAAGTTTTTAGCGAGTCACCGTTGTATAAAGATATAAAGTCGAGCACCAAGTATAAGGACGTTCTATTCAATAAAATTAAGCAATCATATTTCCCATACTTCATACGTCACAGTAGTCCAAAAATTCAAGCCTTATATGATCAAGTATTCCCAAACATAGAGAGCTCCCTATTGTTTATGGTGGTTGGTAGATACCTTGTTTTACCCTATGTAGAGGCCTTATAATGGATTATCATCCACATCGACACTGCTAAATGCTTGGTCAATGATGAACAAGGACACTGTGTGGGGGTTTTATTACCATTAGAAGTGAATAAATATTATAAACTGAGGGAACTGAAAGTAAGGCTAAACATTGATTTTGTAGTAACATTTTATGAAAAACATGATACCAAAAAACTATTAGAATCTTAGTGGAATGAAGACAGGAAATTCATAAACCAGACTATAGGAAGATATGGGAAAACAAACCTAAGGGAACCCTACATGTACTTTATGGCATTAATCTGCAAATTATATGGGGAACGAGATTGTTCTATATTCTCGGAAGCTTGGATTCCTTTGGCATATACTATGGCGATATCAGGAATAATTTTTAATTGGGGAGCGATTATATCCAAAAATTCGAGTACTAGAATAGAGCAATCCCAGAACCCTTGGTCGAGGGATGTACCTTCCTTTTATATGGCTTCCTATCTATTAGATGTAGTATGCACTAGAAATATTTTCTCACAAATGGGCCTGAGTTGGCATGTTTCCGAGCTCCCCATGCATGTATACTTCAATATTTTGTGGGAGAATGGGTACAAGAAATCTTATTCCATGATATGTGATGGATTCCTAGCTAGAATTTTCTTTGTAATCTTTCGACAAGAGTTTCCACGACTCTCAAAACAAGCCAAAAATGTAATATATTTGATTGGGAATTGGTACTTGGGGGAGAAATGCACCTATTTTAGAATGTTTGGAGCCACAAGAGCTCTGCATCTACTTCCAGTGTATGTACTAGAACGATTGGCTTTGGGGGGAATATGTTATCAAACTATTCTATAGGGTTTCAATGATTCATTGGTCAAAGACAAGAAAATAGATTTCATCTCTTATGGGTTTCAATTAGGATGTTGTTTTGTCAAGAACACAAAGGAAACAAAAAAAGAAGGCTTGAGTCACTTAGAATATAGGTTCTAGACTGTAACGTACCACAGACATGACCCAAAAGAGTTAGTTCCAAAACATGTAGGGAAAGTAGTAATTTATTGTCCCTATGCTAAAGATAAATTTGAGGATAATGTTTTCATTGAAAATGCTCAAAACTAGGATGGAGTACTCCAAAGGAAATCCCAACATGATTTGAATTTGTTTAAGTCCATGTCTATGGATGAACATGTGGAACTTATTAATCAAACTAGAGAGGCATACATATGGGAATAGATCACTCAAAGGGAAAGATAAATTGAGGAAGCAAGGAGAGATGAAGAGGAAAGAATCTAGAAAGAAGTTGAAAGAGTGTATCATGAAGTTGAAAAAAATAGGGAATCTCGAAAGCTAGAACAAAAAAGAAAAATTGAAGAAGAATTAAAGATAGGAGAGGTTGAACAGATCTCTCAATGAGGAATAACATGAGAAGAAGTTAGCACCCTTCGAAAATTAAGCACAAAATAGATACAAGGGGGATAGCCATAACTAATTGTGTCCTTTGAGGCTTTGAAAGAGGCACTAGCCAAAGGGGCCTCTACGCATCAAATTGAATATTTGACCATGTTGGATGATGAAGATGACGGTGATATTTACACTCTAAAGGTTCCAATTATTTATGAGTCCAACATGTATGTAAAAGGAATCTTACCTTCCAAAGAATCAAAACAAGAAAGGATGTATGTAACAAAAAGTACAATTGAGAAGGTCACAACAACACCATATCAAGGGTCACAACCACCAGCCAAAGAAGAGTAGACTCAAGAAGGTGAAGGTGGAGGTGAAAGTGAGGATTAGAGATCATAAGATACCACCTCTGAGAAAGAGTAAAATGAAAAGGATAGGGAACAAGATAAATATATCTGAGGGGATATGGGAAAGGGGGATGAACATGAGAAACAAAGCATTACTCCATCAAGTGGAGAGACAACAACCAACCATTCAAGCACTTCCTTTCCTAAAGAGGTGACACCACCGAAGTGTCAAAATAAAATTCACTAGAATACACTACAAATCCTAAGTAAATCAAATAAATATCCACAGAAGTAGGAGAAGGACAGACCAAAAAGACAAATCATCCCCCAACAGAGCTGAGCAAAGAGCATACGATGGGTAAAAAGAGAGAAGAAATAAGTGGTTAGACCCCAATAGAAGATAAAGGTAAGGCAACCATCCTGGAACACTTCCATACTCTAGGAAGCATGGGGAACATACTAGAATGGGGTGATAAGAAAATAATATATCTAGTAGATGAAGTTGCTAACATTGAGGCAACATCCTATGATAGAAAAATACAAGTAGTGGTAAAAAGAACTAGGAAAATGAAGCTCACTCTAGATAGTTCTATGGTCATAACTACTAAAGAAATTTTGATGGACACCAAGAAGGATAAGGTGAGTGAACTATTGGGGGTAGGGATGATCATATCCCATGCCACCATTTACATAGCTAAGGAGGATGAAAGGGAGGCTGAGGCCATGAAGAGAGAGCTAGAAAATCTTGGACATCATGTTGATTATTACAAAGATACCACCCAAGAAGTTATAATTATAAGGGATAAATTCCTAGGGGAGTATGGTAGGTATAAGTTGGTTAGGGATATTTTCATGGCCAACACTATAAGTTATCAAGAGAAAACCTTTCTATGTTCTGTGTCACATAAACATATGTTGAGATGGGTTGAATGGGCACACATGACCTTAGCCCAAATTGAATACATAAAATAAATCCAAAAATGATGAGGAGAAGAACATGGAATCAGAATGCTCATTGCTGACAATGTTGACATGATACAAAGGGAAGTTGAATATTAGGTTCATGTGGTTTTTGAACTGCAACAAAAATACAAGAAAAGTGAGAGGAATGTCTTAGAAACTGGGAGAAAATAAATGAAAAGATGAGAGAAACCTAGTTTCCTGGGTTCAGATCCCCATAAATGTTTTGATATATCACTGATATAGTGAAATGATATGTAGACCCAGACCATAAATATGAATCATATATCCTCAAAATAACCACTATGGCATGAGTTAAAGTCGGGAGGTTTATGGAGGACCCGATTAAAGCAACATTAGTTCTGGAACACGTGGTCACCAAGCTGGACATGTTCAAACTATTGGATTATTGAGAGGGGGTGTGAATCAACAATAGAGAATTTTAATCCTTTTAACCACATCATGAAAGTGTTATTTATCTTTATGATCAATATAGCATTATCATCCAATAAGTGCATAGTAAATAAACCATGAACAAATGAACAATCATACACATACACAGTACACCAGTAATTTTTACGTTGAAACCCAATGTGGGAGAAAACAATGGAATGTCTTTTCTTATTTGTCTTTAATAATTACATTCATTGGAAGCACCAATTTCCTTTGTTTTCCAGTTGCAACTGGAAGGAGGCTTTGACCCCCTATTTTCAGGCTACAACCTGAGGGAAGCTCCAAATCCCCAATTCTCTGGCTACAACCAGAAGGAAGCTACGACCCCCTATGTTCTTTGGCTACAACCACCTATCCTTTCCCCCTCCAACCACCCTAAAATATAAGTGCCAGATGTAGAAACTAAATATGTCACTGTCACAACCTGTTCTATCAAATCTGTCACTGCATACTCATCAACCAATCTGATCTGATCATATATACCTCAAACACTATACCACAAGTTTGTACCTCAAACCATGTGCTAGAACCTCACTGTTATACAACCTCTATCTATACAAATAACTTCAGAAACATACCTCAACCAAAATCCCTCAAACATGAACCAATAATAAACTTCAGTAAATCTTCCCTAGATCAACTCTACAACAAGCCCTAAAATTCCAAGAGGGAATCCAACAGATTTAGAAGGAAAACCCTCAACTAGATTCATAAATTCAACACTACACATGAAAACCATACATCTTTTCTCCTTGTAGCGTTCTATTGCTGCGGTTTTGTTGTGGAAATTCTACTTCCATGATTTTTCTGCCGCGATTTTTCTGTCGTGATTTTTCTACTGTGATTTTTCAGACGTACTTTCCTGCCGCAATTTTTCTGTCATACTTTTTCTGCCACACTTTTTTTGCTGCGATTTTTTTGCCACACTTTTCCTACTACACTTTTCCTATCGCACTTTTTCTGCCATAGTTTTTCTTCCGCACTTTTCTCTATCAATAATACCTTCCCAAATAACCTTTCATGAAATAGATATTCAATGATATTCAATAGGTGCTAATTAAAAATCATTTATGTCTTATTTATACTTCCATGTAGCTTCCTCAATGGGTTACCTTCTAACCAACTTAACCCACTTTCCTTATTTTAGGGCTAACCCACTTCTAACCACTTGTCCACTTCTAACTCACTTTGCTACAAATAGTAAATTCTCCACTTCTAGTTGCAAATAAATTATTTTTAATTATTTTCTTATTGCAACAACTTAACCCATGACTAACTCCTAGTTTCACACACTTGACTAATCAACTTCTTCTAGGAGCTTCTAGAATTAATTTGACTTTGACCTTCTAGATAACTCATGAGGGTTCTCCACTTCACTAGGCCATAACTCTCTAACTGTGAGGATTTATGTGATGTTTCTCATATCACCGGAAGTGTAATTACATGTACTATCCATATAGAATAGTCTTACCTGCAAATATATTAAACTCTGTACCATTATACATCAATCAAATTGAAGTCCCTTAATCATACTGTTGGGGATACCAGAATTTTCTACTGGAATTTCTTCAAGGGTTGACATCAATGACAACCAACCCAATTAATCAACACAAACAATGCATAGGAGAGATGAGGGAAGTTCTCAGTGCACCCATGGACCAACACTACTTCCCCTATATGCATACATGTAAATATGTTTTTTCCAAGTGGTCTAATCATGACAAATCAAATCCGCTAGATTAGTCATTTAGTGACTAAGAGATATACTGAAGAAGATACATGGATTAGTCCACATTTCGATTTGTTACTTTACTTAGAATAAATTAAAGACTATTTTAATAAATTTTATTTTTGGTAAATAAGAGAATTGACCATGAAGCCAGGTTCAATGGATTTTGTAATAAATTTTGTGATCAATGTTGGAAACTATGTTTTCCAAAGTTAATTCAAAAGCTCTGAGAGAGCCAAAGATGTTTTTCCAAACCTATGTTTGTAATAAGACTAATGGAATGTTTTTCATTTTCCTTAGAGGCTACATGAAATCAATAACATCTTACTTATTTTTAAGCTATCTTTATTAGTTAAGAAATGTTTGAATGAAAATTGGTGAAATATGACGTTCTTTAATTCATTTTGTTAAACTAAATAATAGAATTAATTCTCGCTTATCTTCTTCTTATGTATCTTTGCATGTGTGTTATTTATTTCTTTTTCTTAAGAATATTTGGTAACTTATGAATGTTAGTATTAGTGATAGAGTGATTCAACAACATGTGTTTTTTACATACTATAGCTAAAAGTTATCTTGGGCATGGACTTCTCCAAACAAATCCATCCTTTTTAATATTAGTCTCATTTTCCTTGCATTAAAACAAAAAAGAAATAGACACAAAAAAGAAGAGAGAAAAGTAACCAATAGTTTAGGGAACGTATTGGAAACAATCATTTAATCATTAAATCTCATCGAAATAGTTGTCGGGACATTAATATGAATAATCACATCATTGAAAACAAAGAAGAGTCTAATTAGGCCTCGTCTTCAGGTGTGATTCCTACTATTGAGTTAAAGGGAATCCATCCCCTTAAACACTATCTAAAGTTAGATTTATTTTCCTTCTTGTTATTCTTACCAACACTTGTCTTTTCTTGACATAAGCTATGGCCTCAATGTCAGTAACTTCATCTAACAACTCTGGTATTATCTGATCACCCCATATCAACATATTTCCCATGCTTCCTAGGGTGTGAAAGTGTTCTAGGACATGTTTTATTCATTTACCTATTGTTGATTTCTAACCACCCAACTTCTCTTCCTCCTTATCAGTTGTCTTCTTAGTGCTTTTCTCTTCGGGGGGTGATTTGTTTCACTAGTCTTCTTAACTCTAGTTCTATAGAAATATCAGTAGTTTGTTGAGGAATTGACGTATCCTCTGCTTTGTTTTCTTTTGACACTAACTTTTGTGTCCTTTCCTCAGGTAAAATAGTGGATGATGGATAGACAATTGTTTCTTAATTTGTTGGAGTGGTGGTCTTATCCTCTATATTCTTTGCCTCACTTTTGGTATTTTCTTATTGTTGTTCACTTTCTCCCTTTGTCTCATATTTCTCTTGCTTGGGATTCGTGTTATCTGGACTATGTTCCTTATTCTTATTTTCAACATCATTCTCCTGTGCTTTTTCCTTCTTGAGTGGTTGTGGTCGTCTTTCATCTAATGCTGGGAATTTATCAATTATATTTGTTTCTAAGAATGTTCCCTCTAGTTATGGATTGGTTGAAATGATCTTGCTTGTTCTGGATTGGACTCATCTAGAATTGGGACCTTAACCATTCTTATATCATCATCATCATCATCATCATCATCCAACATAGTTAGGTCCACAATTTTAGGAGCACATATTCTTGTGACAGACACTTCCTTCAATTCCTTGTATTATATCACTAGTTCTATTATCCTCCTTATACCTTATCTACATCCATTTCTAGTTGTGTTTTGATCTCCCCTTGTGTTTATTCTCTTTGAGGGGCCTTCTATGGATTTTCCCTTTACCGCTCTTCTTCAACTTTTCTCTGTTGTTCCATCTCTTTTGCTAACCTATTTTTCTCTTCCTCGAGATATTCCTATTTAGACTGCACCTTAAGTATTTCTTTTATCCAAATTGGATAATTATATTTTATTTTGTCTATATTGATCCTTTCAGAGTGGAAAAAAATGGAGGAATAATCTTGCAGGGGCATTATAGTGATAGGTCCTAGTTTGGAAAATTGGGGTTCAGAACCTTTTAGGACCATTCTGAGGAATCAAATGAAATTTCTTGGGGTTAAAAAATGTTATCATAGCTGGGACCCTATGATGTTATTCTACACATCAAAATATTTCCAACGGTGCAAAAATTGCGCCAATTGGAGCTCGTATGCAAAAGTTATGCCTCCCACAAGTTGATATGTTGTGTTGACCACCATGGTACAAGAGGATGCCACAACTTCCCCTATTACTCATGCATATGGGTCTATCCTTGTGAGTTATTTCAAGAATATTCTAGAATTTTCAAAACCTTACCACAATTGAGGGTTGAGGAAGTCAAAAACCTATTCCTAGATGGATATCGAGCTATGTTAAATACTAGGCCACTAGGAGGAGAAGGAGTTCCATTATTTTGCATTGAATCTTGTTCCATAGATGATAGAAACATCTAAGAGTGGTATTTTGTGATCATAACAGAGGATGTGAGTTTCTGCAGCAACCATACATTCCATAGTTCAAATGCAACTCCACAGGGAGTGCCTCTTTCTTTGTGCTTGCATCATTTCTATACCAGAGAAAAGAGAGAGAAAAGAAGCCTCACCTTCTAGTTATGTTTTCTCTTGTATTGGGTTTCGTAGCTCATATCTTGTGTTTATTTGTGGATGGTGTAATTGTGTTTTAATTTTCTCTATTTTCTACATTTTATCTATTTCATGCATAAGAAAAAAATTGGTAACTAAATATTTTGGAGCTCTAAGGGAAAATAACCTTAATAGTAAATATTTTAGTAATTTATTAGATCTGTTGTGGTGAATTGTTCCGGTGGAATATCCATGACATATTACAGATCATGATTCCTCAATTCTTCTAGATTCCTTGTTTTCTCTCTCAACTTCCTATTCTCGTATATCAACCTTGGCATTTTGATTGATAAGATCCACCTATTCATCCATGAATAGAGATTTAAAGATAGTAAGTTCAGGTTGGGATTTTATTTGAAGGATCTCATCCCAACTATGAGTATTTCCTATAAATACCACATCATCAAACTTGTCATGAACATAGGGCTAATACACCATTACTTGTTTAACATGTTTTACCACTAATCCTTTTGAATCACGATTGTGGTATCTACCAGTTCCAAACATGTATTCCAATTGGATTAGACCTTCTTGTTTTTATTGTATGGTGGCACTGAGAAAGTAACATCCCAACTTAAATATGTAACGGATAAAAAAAAACTTTTTATATTTGACAAGAGATGCATTGAAACCTTGTAGGATGGTCTAGTAATATATTTCCCCTAAGGCCGATCTATCAGATACGTAAGATGGCAGTAATCGTGGGACCCCTATGGCTCCAAAATTCCTGAAGTAGGTACATTTTGCTTCCAAATAATAGCTTCCAATTAGGGATATTTGGCATGTTTTGAAAGCCATGGACATTCTTGGCAAAACATTTGAAGTATAATTTGGCTAGTAACAAGTCATAAATCATGGGATATTCTTTATTATACTTGTTTTCCCATAAAATATTTAAGTATACATGAACATGGAGTTTATACATGTGTTTTATAACCCTAAATTGTACCATACATGCATACCTAGCATCAGACCATCTTACTTGCTATTTTTGCCAAGCCATCACTAAGCAACTCTTCTTAAAAACACTATTTTTGAAGATGTATGTGCCCTGCACCACTACTTCCTGCATACACATGCTTTCTGCACCACTACAACTTGTGTACGTACACTAGTTGCACCATTACAGCCTACGTATACCCACAAATGTTGCAAAAATTAAAAAGTTGCAAGGAATTAGTTGAGATTACAGGCTATTGGGTAGTTTCCCAACTGATCCACCACTTATAGGCCGTCACCCAACTAAATAACCATTCTTTTGTCATATAAAAGGAGGTGTTAGGGTCTCATTCCTAAGCCAAGCATAGGAACAATGAAACTTTTCCCGTTTCACATCCCCCTCCTTGCCCCATAAAATTGCAGCTACCTTGTGAGTTTTGCATCAGAATTCCCATTCTTTCCCTTTGTCCTCCATCATAAGCCTATGTCGTTTCCTTAGAAGAAGTGTGAGAGGAGAAAGATACATGGAAGCTCAGTTGGAGCTTCATGAAGAGGATCCTGCACCAGGTTCAGGGAGGATTTGTCAATCTCATTGTAAGTAAACTTTGTGATTCTAGTAAAAGGAATACTTTTTCTGTCCTGCCATATGATGTGTTCAATATTTATGTTTGATTTATGTTTTATTATGACATCTAACCCACTAATTCATATATGAGATGCATGTTCATAGTTCCTTGTTTGTTTGTTTTTGAATGCATGTCGGCCTTGGGAGGAGACCTGTAGTCGAGGAGCAATCGAATGCAAAAGGATTGACACCAGACATGGAGTTTAAGGTAGAGTTACCAAATATTTTTACTTTGTATTTTATGAATGAATGTGGGGTATAGTCGGGGTAGTTATAAAAAGCAATAGACTTTTAGACGGTTAGATCTACCTACATGTTGAACCCTAGTGTATTCCATAGGGGGGTTTTCTCGCTATAGCATAATTGGCAACCATACTAGGGAACTTCTAGGGTTTTTAGGGGATATTTTTTGGGTGTTTTAATTGGTTTGATTACCCTTTTTGAGTTTCTGTAAGTTGTTGAGTCTTTAAGGGATTCTGGTTTACCATACTAGTACTCCCTGCCCTGTTAGTCTACCTATTAGTTTTCTTTTTTTTGAGAAGTTACATAGGTGTAGGCAACTTGTAGTGGGTTTGTATGTGTACATATGCGCCCTACGTTTAGACAACCCGCATACATATACAAACTATTATAGTGTCATTTGTGTGCCTGTGTCAAGAAATTGTTTTTTCAAGAAGAGGCATTCAACCTCTTCCATAATTGAAGTCATACTTCTCAAGGGTTTCTTGATCTAGTAGTGGTCTCTATTGTTATAGTCTTTAGCCTGGGTTTGACATCATTTTTCTTATCTTTTAAAGATTTCTTATGTTTTCTTTGAAAGGGTTTTAGATGAGTTTGTGAGTCTTTTCTGATCAGCCTGTTTGGTATTGTCAGTGACTCCCTGTGATCCGCAGTGGGCTAGAAGTCATTTTTGGTCTTGTCTTGTCTTTACTTTTTCCCCTTTTTGCTTTCTTTAAAGAAAAGGAAAAAGAAATTATTTTCAAGTTTCTTGTTTGAAGCATAAAAAAAAAATAGAAAAATATTTTATTTCTTAGTTTGGTTAAGTAGTTAGGTTGATTATATTGCATGTCAGGAAAAAGATTGTTTTTCTTAAGTTATTTACTGATTTCTTAGAACAATAAGTAGCTCGTAGTCGAGTGAAATCTTGTTTTAGGTTTTCCTTTAAAATATCTTAGAAAAATTTAGTTTGAAAAGTTGGTTAAAGAGTTAAAAATGCAAATCTTTATGTGTCAAAAAGAAGTAATTTTTCTTTCAGTATTTTTTTATTTCTCCTTCGTCTCTCAAAACACGCCACTAGTTTCATTTACATTTCCTTGAATTAAGACAAGCCACCTAAAATTAACGCTTAATTAAAATTCACTAGACTTTATGTTGGTAGGGTCCATCAACTAGTCTAGGCTAGAGCCTTGATTTAGGTTGGAGAGGAAACTCTTCAAAGATTTAAAAACAAACATAGGAGTCAGTGCTAGGGAGTGTAAAAATTCTAGCAAATGCTAAAGCTATCCGGGACCCCCCTCTAACACAGGGAATAAACACGAGGTAGCGTGCGGAAAGGTAGTGGAGATAACCACTCCAAAGCCAAACCAAGCGTAGTGGGGAACACATATAGAGGACTTGTCGTGGGATTATGTCGGTTGCATTTTCCACAGAGCTTCGTGGATCTTGAATCTGTTCGAGGTCCTCAGTTGTCTTCTAGAACACTTGATTTTGATACCCTCGATAGGTTTTGGGCTTGATACCTTGCTCATTGTGGTCCACCCGACTGTCGACTGTACCCGCCTGGTAACTATTCGTGAGATGGCAACCTAGTTTCCTTTATTTTAGGGACTTACACAGGAAACTATGGGGGTATACTGCAGTACCTAGGGTAGACGTCGGGCCACGCTTTGTAGAGTATACCCGAAGGGTGCTTCCATGTTCAAGTTGCACTTGAACCAGTAAGTTGCTCTAGTGTTGGTTGGTGTAACTGTTCTTCCAACTAGATAGTGTTTGCTTGCTTTATCTCGTAGGAACTTTTCTAGTGTGTGTTGGTTTTCAATGTTAGTAAAATACCTAGTGTGTCATTGATATTCTCACAAAGTGGAAGATCAGGATCTTCGTCGATCGCGAAGGCTTCAGGGCCTATCGTCGGTTACTTTGGAGCCACCCCCGCCACTGCTAAGGTGAAGAATTGACCAAAAAGGGTCATTTGAGGCTACCGGGCCACAGGAAACTATGCCCAATCCATCCCTGAGAGGAGAACACTTGAATTCGGAGGAGCCTACCATTTCTAAACTTGGAGCAAAATCTCTCGGGCTGTATAACTCTCTTATCACTGACTTGTCGGTGCCCATCGTGGTATAAGTTGTCCCTCCAAGGGTAACTCATCATGAGCACCAAATATTCTTGCAAGTAGTGATGGAAGCAAATGATGCTACTTCGTCTGGGAGTCCTCATAGTCCCTCAATGGCTTCCACCACTAGGCACGTTTCACCTCCTAACCCACCTTCGTCATATCAGACCACAATGGTCTCAACCACCTCTACTTTGGGTAGTGGTTTGATTTCATCTATGGTGGAAATCACTACTCCGTTCATGCAGAGTGTGTTAAGGTCCTAACCCGCACATAGGTAGATCAATGTATTCGGATGTAATAAAGGTCAATATTAATAAGACCTTTCAATAAAATAGAATAAGGCAGATGTAAGAAGACCTAATAGAAGCTTCCGCTTCTAGAAGGATCT
>ML778742.1:1134880-1148698 GCA_009831015.1 Picea engelmannii
TAAGAAGACCTAATAGAAGCTTCCGCTTCTAGAAGGATCTTCCTCTAGATGCTTCTTTTTAGTATAAATAGGAGTCGAGGGTATGAGAACCCTATCTTGGATATTATTGTAACAGAGCGCTGCTCGATTGGAGGTTGCCCCCTAGAAGAGGCCTGTGAACATTGCTATCTGAATCAAGTGCCATTTCTGTTCAAGTGTTATTTCTGTTGTTATTTCGTATATCATTTCTGTGTATTGTGAAGATTATGCTGGATATTATACTATTATTCTGTTATTTCTAGCATTTCATTTCTGTTCTGCATATTTTATATATCTAGTATCTTGCAGAGTGTGATAGTCCCTCTATTTTCATATGAGATGCCCAGCTTCGATACGAACTTTGTCCTCTCCTACTCCACCCTATAGATAATGGGTCTATGGGCAGGGAGCTCAAATGCTCCCCTGTAAGGGTCCATGGGGGGCACCTTAGCCCCCTATAACTCTTTCCCTTATGGTAGGTGTCATATACCTCCGTCATCTCCCTCGCTCTTTGGTGCTTCTCAGCAGCTCGTCTGGCCAAACATGAACTACAGCTTGTTCAGAGCAGGTAGTCAAGGACCTTCTTCCAACACCATGTTGGTGGGTTCTTTGACTTTCTCTTTGTTCGGCGCATTTGGTAAATATGCATTCTTGTCAGCTTCCATCTCGATTGGGGTGTTATTGGATAAATCCGTAAGTGCGGACACAAACCGATCTCCCTAGATCCACCTAGATCTAGAACCAAGCAAGACAGAATATGACTCTTTCCCTAGATTTTAACTATTGAATTAAATAGGAGGCAAGAACAAAGAACATACCTTATGATCGCTTCATTTGGTCTTTGTTGCTCCCGCTTCGCTCCAGTGCTCTCGTACAGTCAAGACCAAAACAATACAAACCAACCGAAGTGAAGAAAGCACAATCTATTCAACAATCAACCTATGTATATGATCAAGGAGTTATACAATAAAGTGGAACTAGCTTTATGGGAAAGGGACATATTACTGTATCATATTGATGGAAAGTAAAGATTACAACCTAAGCCTTGATGTTGCAAACTTCTTTTTGATGGCCCTTGGCTCCGACACACACACTTGCTCACTTGCATGAAGAAGATCAACCACTTTTGATAAACTTGTTGTAGTTCTTAGCTGCTGTAGCATCAGTCCTTCACACAATCTTTCACCAATTCTCCAATGAATCTTACTTAGCCTTGTTTGATTAACCTTTTCCATGAGAATTCACTTAATATATAGGAGAGAATGAATTGGTTACTTGGATAAGAATGATCCCAAAATATCAGGCAATCCAGTACTAGAATAACCATTTGAATGCCATCTCATCCTTCTAGAATCTTCGATAATTCATCTTTTTCCCTTCTTTAGAAAGATTTCGTACCCTACCAGTTCAACACAGTGCGAAATTCTCGCACCCTGGCTTAAGGCAGCCTGCGAGAATCATGCATTCTCGCAGGCAAATATACTAGCAGCCTGCGAATAGTCCTCAAAAATGTGATTTCTGGAAAGAGATGAGGGTAACTTTTCTCAGGATAAAGTTCTAATGAAGAGCCTAAGTACACCATCATCAATACATCATCATGATGACCAAAATCATGGGTAACAGAATGCCCCCCAAAGTATGAGGTTGGAACCAGTGATAGCCGATATACTTTGTACGCTGCATGTGTGTGTCGGGAACCAAGAGCACATCTAATTGGAAACCTGCAAACACCCAAGCAGCTGTAGAATATCATATATACCAATTCTGAGGTAGGCATTCCCATACTCAGATCACAGACTGATGACATTATAGACATGGGTCATGGCCACCAATCATACACTGTGGATCCATGCCATCAAAATATAGCATAGCCACTTGAATACACTGTGGATCTATGCAAGAAATTTCAAATCAAGACGACATAGCCACAAAACATACACAGTGGATCTATGTGTCGCAAATTATACATACTCCATCGCAACTTGGATCTCAAAGATAACACCCAGGGTCTTCAATCTCGTCGCCCAAAGTACGAATCTAACCATGTGATTACATGTGTTCAAGTCGAACATGGTAGAAACCACTTGATTACATGTCATTGATGAAACCGTTAACAAGTGTGAGGGAAATTACCATTGATGTCAATGACTCCCAAGGTACCATAGTACAATCCATCGAGTGTGAATAAATGAGTTGATGTCAAACATTCGATGGAATCTTTCGATCAGGGGTCAATGATGTAAACCCACTGTCGAAAGGGAGGAAACCTGCCATTGAGGCATGCAAACTCCAAGGTACCAAATAATTTCTAAGTCTTGATTTTGGATAATGAGTTGAAGTCGAAGGAACAAAACTCGTCATAGGAGGGCCTTGATGTATCCCCCATCAATGACACGAAATGAGTAACAGAGTTTGAAGGTGAAACAGAGAATTTTGCAAATTAGACTGGACACAGGGAAGGCCGACACAGAGAGAATGGATAACTGGAGATGGTCGACTCAATATAGGTTTCAAATGGACTTCGCTTGAACATATGAACGACACGACCAATGATTTGGCAACATTGACTCAAAGACAACACAGGGAATGACCTTGTAGCAAATCAAATGAGAGACAAATGGATTTCCCAAACTGGCTTCAAATGCGATGAATAGGGGGTGTCATGTTCAAGAGTGACACTTACTGCCAATCAATACGAAAATGAAATATATCCCTTTCCCAAATTTTCCCCCACCATTTATGGCGAGTACCTCTTTATTTTTATGCAAGATTGAGGAGGATAACATATGCTTGTTGATATAAGCTCATCCTTCAGACGAGTCCCTCGGAGTATTTTTAAAGAACCCTAAGAAGGAGTGGTTTGGTCCCATCACGGAACTGTCAATGTTTGTTTAACGAGTCCAGAGATAGAAAACTTGAAGATTTTTCAAGATTATAGAGTTTGGAAAAACACTTAAAAGAGAACTCTATCAGTTCCTTTATCGTTAGATAGTCTAGATAAGACCAAAAAAGAGATAAATTATCGCTCACCAGACGCGTACTTCAAATACTTTAGCGAGCGTGAAAAATAGCAATGTCGCTCAACGATCTTTTCATGTTTAGAGAGTCTAAAAAGAGCTTAAAGAGGACTCCAGGGGGGTTCCCTTTTCATATAACCTTGTTGAGCCTAAAAAAGTGATAAAACTATGCTCGATCATGTTCTCATGTATTTACGAGCGCAAGAACGGACAAAAATGACGCTCGAGGTTTTATGTAAAAAACCTTAAAAAACAATCAAAAACACACAATAACCAAGAAAAACATGTCCATATTCCTGTATTGAATTGTCAAAGTCATCACGCCTACACAAGTTACACTCAACATGACATTAGGGATTAGGGTTTAGTTGATAAATAATTATAAAAACCCAAAATGATATAGTAAAAGTAAATAAAATGCGTAAAAACTCTTTTTTACCACACCATTTTACATTTCCACTATTGAGCTCCAAAAACCCCTCTTTTACCCTCTGAGTTTGGCGTTAGATTGTGGGAGCTACATGAGACAATTCAGCGAACCGTCTGCGACATTAAGGTAGGCTCTTCGTTCTTAACATTTTCATGGTTTCATTTTTTCATTTCATTGGTTAAATTTCCATTTTTAAGATGTTTTTCTAGGCCCTATATGCGTGCTGTCATTCTCACAGGCAGCCCATACGGGGCCTGCGAGAATGATGCATTCTCACAAGTAAGCCTTAAGACACCTATGAGGTTCTCACACTATGCAAATGGGGCACTTGCGAGAACCGTAAAGCCCAAAAAAATTTTAAATTTTTAGCCAAATGAAAAGATCTAAAGCATGAAAAAGTTATTAATCCTCCTTTTATGTTCCTTGTGCAGATAATTGGCCATAAACATGGTGCTTAAGTGGCATGAAAGGGAACATGAAGAGGATAATGCAATGGCCGAGAATTATCCTCCTACCATAGTTTCATTGAGAGATTGTGGGCTCTTGAAATATTTTCGCATCCTGGGCATGAGGGCCCAAGTCAGAGTACTAGAGTACCTGTTCTGTATGTGGGACCTAGATCAACAGGTTTTTCATGTGGGAGCGAAACTGGAGATTCTGGGTTTGATCCCCAATGGATTCACCAATTTTTTTATTGGATAAATCCATAAGTGCGGACACAAACCAATCTCTCTAGATCCACCTAGATCTAGAACAAGGCAAGACATAATATGACTCTTTCCCTAGATTTTAACTATTGAATTAAATAAGAGGAAAGAACAAAAAACATACCTTATGATTGCTTCCTTTGGTCTTTGTTGCTCCCACTTCACTTCATTTCTCTCGTACAGTCAAGACCAAAAAATACAAACCAACCAAAGTGAAGAAAGCACAATCTATTCAACAATCAATCTATTTATATGATAAAGGAGTTATACAATAAAGTGGAACTAGCTTTATGGGAAAGGAACATATTACTGTATCATATTGATGGAAAGTAAAGATTACAACCTGAGCCTTGATGTTGCAAACTTCCTTTCGATGGCTCTTGACTCCGACACACACACTTGCTCACTTGCATGAAGAAGATCAACCACTTTTGATAAACTTGTTGTAGTTCTTAGCTGTTGTAGCATCAGTCCTTCACATAATCTTTCACCAATTATCCAATGAATCTTACTTAACCTTGTTTGCTTAACCTTTTCCATGAGAATTCACTCAATATATAGGAGAGAATGAATTGGTTACTTGGATAAGAATGATCCCAGAATATCAGGGAATCCAGTACTAGGATAACCATTCGAATGCCATCTCATCCTTCTAAAGATTCCCTTCTAGAAGCTTCGAGAATTCATCTTTTTCCCTTCTTTAGAAAGAGTTCGCACCCTAGCAGTTCAACACAATGATAACTTCTCGCATCCTAGCTTAAGGCAGCCTGCGAGAATCATGCATTCTCACAGGCAAATATACTAGCAGCCTGCGAACAGTCCTCAAAAATGTGATTTCTGGAAAGAGATGAAGGTAACTTTTCTCAAGAGAAAGTTCTAATGAAGAGCCTAAGTACACCATCATCAATACATCATCATGATTACCAAAATCATGGGTAACAGAATGCCCCCCAAAGTATGAGGTTGGAACCAGTGACAACCGATATACTTTGTAAGTTACATGTGTGTGTCAGGAACCAGGAGCACATCTAATCGAAAACCTGCAAACACCCAGGCAGCTGCAGAATATCATATATACCAATTCTGAGGTAGGCATTCCCATACTCAGATCACAGACTGATGACATTATATACATGGTTCATGGCCACCAATCATACACTGTGGATCCATGCCATCAAAATATAGCATAGCCACTTGAATACACTATGGATCTATGTGAGAAATTTCAAATCAAGTCGACATAGCCACAAAACATACACAGTGGATCTATGTGTCGCAAATTATACATACTCCATCGCAACTTGGATCTCAAAGATAATAGCCAGGGTCTTCAATATCATTGCCCAAAGTATGAATCTAACCATGTGATTACATGTGTTGAAGTCGAACATGGTAGAAACCACTTGATTACCGGTCATTGATGAAACCGTTAACAAGTGCAAGGGAAATCACCATTGATGTCAATGACTCCCAAGGTACCATAGTACAATCCATCGAGTGTGAATAAATGAGTTGATTTCGAACATCCGATGGAATATTTCGATCAGGGGTTAATGATGTAAACCCACTGTCGAAAGCAAGGAAACCTGCCATTGAGGCATGGAGATTCCAAGGTACCAAATAATTTCTAATTCTTGATTCTGGATAATGAGCTGAAGTCGACGGAACAAAACTCATGATAGGATGGCCTTGATGTATCCCCCATCAATGACATGAAATGAGTAACAGAGTTTGAAGGTGAAACAGAGCATTTTGCAAATTAGACTGGACACAGGGAAGGTCGACACGGAGAGAATGGATAACTGCAAATGGCCGACTCAATATAGGTTTCAAATGAACTTCGCTTGAACATATGAACGACACGACCAATGATTTGGAAGCATTGACTCAAAGACAACATAGGGAATGACCTTGTAGCAAATAGAATGAGAGACAAATGGATTTCCCAAACCGGCTTCAAATGTGATGAATAGGGGGTGTCATGTTCAAGAGCGACACTTACTGCCAATCAATACGAAAATGAAATATGTCCCTTTCCCAAATTTTCCCCCACCATTTCTGGCGAGTACATCTTTATTTTTATGCAAGCTTGAGGAGGATAACATATGCTTGTTGATATAAGCTCATCCTTCGGACGAGTCCCTCAGAGTATTTTTAATGAACCCTAAGAAGGAGTGGTTCGGTCCCATCATGGGTCTGTCAATGTTTGTTTAACGAGTCCAGAGATAGAAAACTTGAAGGTTTTTCAAGATTATAGAGTTTGGAAAAACACTTAAAAGAGAACTCTCTCAGTTCCTTTTTCGTAAGATAGTCTAGATAAGACCGAAAAGGAGATAAATTATCACTCACCAGACGCATACTTCAAATACTTTAGTGAGCGTGAAAAATAGCAAGGTCGCTCAACGATCTTTTCATGTTTAAAGAGTCTGAAAAGAGCTTAAAGAGGACTCCAGGGGGGTTCATTTTTCGTATAACCTTGTTGAGCCCGAAAAAGTGATAAAACTATGCTCGATCACATTCTCATGTATTTACGAGTGCAAGAACGGACAAAAACGACGCTCGAGGTTTTATGTAAAAAACCCTAAAAAACAATCAAAAACACACAATAACCGAGAAAAACATGTCCATATTCCTGTATTGAATTGTCAAAGTCATCACGCCTGCACAAGTTACACTCAACATGACATTAGGGATTAGGGTTTAGTTGATAAATAATTATAAAAACCCAAAATGATATAGTAAAAGTAAATAAAATGAGTAAAAACTCTTTTTTACCACACCATTTTACATTTCTACTATTGAGCTCCAAAAACCCCTCTTTTACCCTCTAAGTTCGGCGTTAGATTGCAGGAGCTACGTGAGACAATTCAGTGAACCGTTTGCGACATTAAGGTAGGCTCTTCTTCCTTAACATTTTCATGGTTTCATTTTTTCATTTCATTGGTTAAATTTCCATTTTAAGATGTTTTTCTAGGCCCTATATGCGTGCTGTCATTCTCACAGGCAGCCCATACGGGGCCTGCGAGAATGATGCATTCTCGCAGGTAAGCCTTAAGCCACCTGTGAGGTTCTCACACTCTACAAATGGGGCACCTGCGAGAACTGCAAAGACCAATTTTTTTTTAAATTTTTAGCCAAATCAAAAAGATCTAAAGCATGAAAAAGTTATTAAACCTCCTTTTATGTTCCTTGTGCAGATAATTGGCCATAAACATGGTGCTTGAGTGGCATGAAAGGGAACGTGAAGAGGATAATGCAATGGCCAAGAATCATCCTCCTACCATAGCTGCATTGAGATATTGTGGGCTCTTGAAATACTTTCGCATCCCGGGCATGAGGGCCCAAGTCAGACTACTAGAGTACCTGGTTCGTATGTGGCACCCAGATCAGCAGGTTTTTCATGTGGGAGCAAAACCGGAGATTATGGGTTTGATCCCCAATGGAGTCGTCAATTTTGTTATTGAATAAATCCATAAGTGTGGACACAAACCGATCTCCCTAGATCCACCTAGATCTAGAACAAAGCAAGACAGAATATGACTCTTTCCCTAGATTTTAACTATTGAATTAAATAGGAGGCAAGAACAAAGAACATACCTTATGATTGCTTCCTTTGGTATTTGTTTCTCCCGCTTTACTCTAGTGCTCTTGTACAGTCAAGACCAAAGCAATACAAACCAACTGAAGTAAAGAAAGCACAATCTATTCAACAATCAATCTATGTATATGATCAAGGAGTTATACAATAAAGTGGAACTAGCTTTATAGGAAAAGGGACATATTATTGTATCATATTGATGGAAAGTAAAGATTACAACCTGAGCCTTGATGTTGCAAACTTCCTTTTGATGGCCCTTGGCTCCGACACACACACTTTCTCACTTGCATAAAGAAGATCAACCACTTTTGATAAAATTGTTGTAGTTCTTAGCTGCTGTAGCATCAGTCCTTCACACAATCTTTCACCAATTCTCCAATGAATCTTACTTAACCTTGTTTGCTTAACCTTTTCCATGAGAATTCACTCAATATATAGGAGAGAATGAATTGGTTACTTGGATAAGAATGATCCCAAAATATCAAGGAATCCAGTACTAGGATAACCATTCGAATGTCATCTCATCCTTCTAGAAGATTCCCTTCTAGAAGCTTCGAGAATTCATCTTTTTCCCTTATTTAGAAAGATTTCACACCCTAGCAATTCAACACAGTGCAAAATTCTCGCACCTTGGCTTAAGGAAACCTGTGAGAATCATGCATTCTTGCAGGCAAATATACTAGCAGCCTGTGAACAGTCCTCAAAAATGTGATTTCTGGAAAGAGATGAAGGCAACTTTTCTCAGGAGAAAGTTCTAATGAAGAGCTTGAGTACACCATCATCAATACATCATCATGATGACCAAAATCATGGGTAACACAGGGGAAACCTTGTCTTTGGACCACAAAATCTTGTGAAGGGTATTATTCCTACATAGGGGGCAAACACAAGAGTCCCCTCCTCATAGGGGCCCTAGAATTCGTGGCAAGGATCATTCTCCTCGTCAAGGATGCCAACTAGGGGAAACCCTTCCATGGCCAATGGAACCCCAGGCAAGGCTCAATACCTATTCCTATCAGATCGGCAGGGAGAAATCCCCGCCCAACCCTCAATGTCCAACTATAATAGTCATCTGATGACGTCTCAACAAGCGCGGTATCCATACTCCAACCACAACCATGGTATTTACCAAAACCCTAGTCAACAACCTAACTTTTCTGGCTAACCTAGTGCAAGCCAAACTCCGAGCTCCTTTTTTCTTGTATATAGTCAACAACCTAAGCTACGATTTCTGGCAATGTTGCATTTTCCAGAATTGTTAAGATTGTTAAACGACCCAATCTGTCATGATCCACGTTGAACTCCCATGCTGACGAAGTTTCCCTCAGACATTATGAAGTTCAAAGGTAAGCCTAACGAAGATCCAGGTGATCATGTGACCACCTTTCACCTATGGTGCTCGTCGAACTCATTGAGAGATGACTCCGTACATTTTCATCTATTTCAATGCACTCTTATCAGGAGTGCCACAAAATGGTACATCAATATCGATTGCTCAAGATACTCTAGGCAAATTGGCAATGGTTTTTCTAAACCATTTTCAATTACCTGTGAGATACGATGCCAACACCGAATTGCTGACCATCTTTGAGCAAACAAAGGCTGACCATATCTTAGATCACATCTGAGAATGGCGATGTAGGAAGAGTTTGATAAAAGTACCAGCCCCACCGGATTTCCTGCTAGAGTGGTTTCTTATGTCTTTGGTACCCCAGTTATCCAAGGATATTGCAACGTCGGGAGTGTTTTCTGAGGAAGAGGCGATAATGAGAGCTCAACAAATTGAACTGATATACTCTCATTCTGGTTTACTCTATGAATTTTTTCAAGATGTGCCATGGTCTATCCTTGACAAGGCCAGACATAAGTTTGGAACACATGTCGATGGTATCGTTGGTTCAACAAAAGAGAATCCTGCTGATCATCTGTTAAATCAATTGTAATAATTATCGATACAACAGACACCAGCCAACCAAACCTCTAGCTCAACTGCTGCCTCTACTCAAACATCGTATGTACACACTCTGCAGTCGTCGAGCCCAAAGGCCAACCAATAGGCTAATAGAAAGAAGAAAAAATGAAAGAATGGTAAGGGGGATACAAAACCCACCAACAATATTGGCAGGAGAAACACAGAGAAAATAAAGTCTAAGTATATGTGTAACCTTTGCACGAAAGACCATCCGACTCACCTGTGCCCTCAGCTTGCGGAGGCCCAAAATTTATTGGCACAACAACAACTTGCTGTGTTAACGAACCCATTTCCACATGGGAAAAATTTCACTCAATCCTCTTCGAGCGTGGATGGGGGTAGTCAAGAACCCCCTTCACCTTCTAGTAACCCCCCAGCCTTGAGTGTTTATATGTTGAAAGGTGATGCCTACATAGAAACTAGGGCACGTGATTACAGAATGCCAAACACTACTGAAAATGGTAAAGAATCTAAAAACCCGCTAGTTCCTCTTCAGATTGAGAAGACGATGGGTGAAACAATGAAATGCATCCTAAAAGGGGTATTCAGGAAATATTCTCAAAATCAAAACGCGAGGGCCGCCCAGAACTACTTTGTGGTGGAGGATTTGTTACAAACCCCTTGCGCGATGTCTGCTTTGGAGGTCCTCCAGAGCCACCCTTCACAGAGAAAGGCTCTGTTAGCTACCTTAGGATCCATTGAGAACTATAATATGGGAACAATCATGCTTGATATGACCAACTTGAAACCTTGTCTCCCATACCACGTGGTGTTTTAGATAGTCGTGTCTTACACCATGAAAATTTTTACCCAGAATATTTTCTGCTCGGTGGTTGATGAGGGTGCCTCGACATGCATGATGTTGTTGTCTTGTTGGAAGGCCATTGGAAAACCCATTTTATCTCTGACACCTACTCTACTTAATTATTTTGATGGTCGTTCTTTCAGACCACATGGTATCATCCCTTCTTTCCTCGTGCAGTTAGGAGGGAAGACTGTGTGCGTCGAATTTGAAGTGGTCAATGTGCCTCTCAACTACAACCTTCTATTAGGAAGGAGTTGGACCTATGCTATGCATGTAGTGGTTGCCATAGTTTTCCAGGTCTTGTTGTTCCCACATAAGGGCTAGATCATGTCCATTGATGAATTGTCCTTTTCCAGTCGTGACCCTTCATCGAGGGCATCCACTGTCCTGATGATTGATAATCCTCAGCCCAACGTTGTCAATGTAGAGGTTGGTTTGGGACTGCCTTTGATGGGTACTTTCGATTACCCACCTCTGTCCGACAATGCCAAGTTCATATCGGTTGCCCCCAACTAGCCTAAGGTTGAAGTCTTTCAAGTGTCGTCATTTCGTACGACTTACTTTAATGATCCGTGGAATCTTCCTTCACCATCGACCATGATGGATGAGACAGGGCACCATGGCATGGCCATACCCTTGTTTGTGGTAGAAGTTGCATACTCTATTGTCCAGCAAGCTTTGGCTGACCCTGATCCAACTCCTGCATAGGAGTTAGATCTAGTTTTAGAGCCTATTTGGCCGACCTTGATCCAACTACTGATTTCTTAGACTTGGTATTACCTTCTGACAAGGTGATTATAGAGGCATTGACTGGTACAGACAGACCCTGGGATGATCTCTATCATAGATCTTATTTTCTCTCAGAGTTAGGAAGAATAGAGGCAAGAGAATTTGTGTTGGATATGACTAGAAATAATTCTTTCCCTGTTAGTCCTCTATCTATGCAACTGTTTACGCCAAGGGTAACATCGCAAGTATTGCTAAATTGATTCCAAAACATATCTCTAGTCATAGCAAGACAACAAATCTCTTCTTGTTTAACCAGATAATAGCAAGGTTCGGTATCCCGAAGGAGATTGTCACTGACCATGGCAGTCACTTTCAGAAAAAAACGATGTCTGAGTTAATGTCAAATCTTGGGTTGAAGGAAGAGCATTCATCACCTTACTACCCACAAGTGAATGATCAGGTGGAAGCTGTGAATAAGTCTCTCAAGACCATTCTACATCGAACGATCAATTCAGATAAGTCAAATTGGCATTTGATGTTGTACTTGGCATTATGGGCCTATTGAATGTCTGTAAAGATTGCGACTGGTTTCTCACCTTTTCAACTCGTTCACGGGCTAGAAGCAGTCTTGCCTATAGGGTGTCATATCCCATCTCTTAAGTTATAAGTATAGTTATATACATACACTTCACTGCTTGAGGAACGCTTATTATATCTTGAGTATCTCGATGAGCAACGTCCTGATGTAGCCTTGGTTAACAAGGCTCACAGGCAACGATTCAAGTGTCAATATGATCGGTCCATTCGTCCTTTATTTTCTCTGAAGGTGACCTTGTCCTAGTCTATGACCAATATAAGGATCTCTTGGGTGCATTCAAGTTCAAACCCACGTGGTTCATACCTTTCATTGTGAAGGAGGTATTAAAGAAGGGCACTTATTGTCTGGTTGACTTTGAGGGGAATTATTTGGTAGAGCCTTGAAATGGGCTCTACCTCCAGAAGTATTACTCGTAGGTGGGTCACCTTGGGCGACTTCTTGTACATATGTATAGTTATTATACAATTAGTTTTTGTCTTTTTATTTTATGGACGTGTCATTTTTTATGTCATTTTTTTCACTATGGCAGATGTCAATTGAATCAGAGGTGTTCATTGGGTTCACGGAATGCACTAGATGACACACTCATAGGCTTGCTTCCACAGCTTGGGTAATCTTCACACCTCAATTCCAGTTTCTATCTTCTAGAGGTATATGTCTAGGTGACACCACAAACAATGTCTTTAAGTATAGTGTAGTGATAGATTTACTTCGTGATGCTTTGTCGCATGGTATCTCTCACCTCCAGGTCTACTTACATGCATAGTTGGTTGTGTCCCTGTTGACACATGGGTAGACCCAGGGTTCAATGCTACAACAACACACCAAGAAAACCCTAACTACATACCCTTTCAGTAAAACCAGCGAAGCAGATGAAGTCTCACCTAAGGTAGAGGTAGGGGTGGTTGCAAGACTCTAGTGTCTGCAACCTTAGCTAGGACATAGATATTTGATTGTAACACCTTAACAAAACACTTAGTTATTGCAGTTCATTAATATTCATCTTATTTCATAGCGTATCTAAACCCTAACAACATATCAACACAGTATTCACCCAGATCCAATAGATTCAAGCACTAAGAATACAAATAAAGATCATACCTAGCATCCATTCACATTGTTCTGCACTAAGCTATCATGTTAGATTCATCTATCATCTAACAAAGCACTAAGAATTTAATCATTATAATAAGAAAGGAACTATAAGCACAAAGCATTCACAACGTAGGCCGTGGTTCACCCCCACCCTTGGGCTACGCCCACCAACTCTTCATCTTTTTTATTATATTATTTCAATATTATTACATACACAGAGCCTCAAGATTAACTTCGTAGAGGACAGGAGATCTACACACTCTTCCCTAGATCCTCCTTCTCCAAGCTAGATTATAGCACAAAGCCTACACACAATCTCTTTAGTCACTTGCACTTAGCTCTGCAAGTCTCACATAGTATGCACAAATCCATTATAGTCACCACTTGCACTTAGCAATTAACACTTAGCACTTAGCATACCGACCTCTTCTTACATCGCCTAGCTACTTATTTATACATTACAAAATTTGGCCTAAACATGGGTAACTCCATGGGTCGACAATACAATACATGTTACATAAGCCCCAAAAACCCAAAATTCCCTAAAAGGGGGCCAAGTGTTGGAAGATTGGTTGTTGTCATTGATGTCAACCCTAGTCATGGGTTTTGGACCACAAGATTGATGGAGTTATTTGGACATGAAGGAAAATGCACATGTAGATACAACACCCATGGATGGATAGTATACATCATGCTCTTTCCGATAGTATGTGGCACATCACGTGGATCCTCATGGTTGAGGAGAAATGAATTTTTGAAGATGACAAAGTGAATTGTACATGTAGGCCCTGAAGACAATTAAAGAAAAGAATTACAAAATAAGAAAGTGTCAGGTCAGCCCTAATGTTA
>ML778742.1:1153154-1166836 GCA_009831015.1 Picea engelmannii
ATCAACAATTGGTATCAGAGCAGGTTGCCTTCATAACAGTTTAACCACTGGAAGGAAAATCCTGAGCAGAAATGGATGACCATGAGCACATTTCAAATGGGATTCAAAAATTTGATGGAAGAAATTATGCATACTGGAGTGATGGAGTGAAGACTTACCAACCTTCACTCCTGATCCTCTTGCGCTCCTCCTTCGAAATCCTGTCGAAGTCCCAAAATGGCCGAAAATGACCAAGAATCCTCAAAACTTGGTCAAGGGCCAATAGGCCCCCAACACTCACTTGTGACATGTCCCGAGTCACTCTGATATGGGTAGCTCTGCTTCAAAATAATCGAGCTACTTCGACTTGTTTTTGTGCCATGGCCTCCTATTTAGTGAACTCTTGGACAACAACTTCATTGACATGTCCCCGAAGCATTGTTCGACTGCAATGATGACTTGTTCCAGTTCTACTCCTTGGCCTTCAATCTCTTTGAATAGATTGCAAGACTCATTCTATATAGGTTGGAGCTTCTAATTCACTTCCATGACTCTTCTCTGAATGGTTTGGAACTACTATTGAGCACTGCGCTGTTCTTGGGATTGCTTCATCCTCTCAATGGCTGACAGGGGCTTCAATTGTGCCTGTACTATTTCTGTTTGTTGCTTCACCTCCTAGAGCTACAACTCCAGTTCCTTCAGATTGGGGTTCTCAGTGAGTCACTAATAATTCTGGGCATTGTGATCACTTAGTTTCTTACATTCCATGGCAAGGTCTTTTATTCTCTCAACTGTGATTCGAGAAATTGCATCTCTTTGATCTCTCACATCCTTTGGGTTGTTGGGCACTGCACGAAGCTCTAAGTCTTCTACGAGCTACTGGATAGCTTCTACGAGCTTCTCTACTTTATGCTCAACTCGGTCTTCTTCCTTTGGCTCTAATCCCTTCATAGAGAGAAGTGATCTGTTGACTGCTTCTTTCACTTCAAATTTATCTGTGAGAAACTTTTCCTTTTCTTGTTGAATATGTGCTTTCTCCTTTTCAAACTTCATCTGGAGAACAACCTTCTCCTTCTCTACAAGTCTGGGTTATTCTACAATTACTTCTTGTAGTTACTTCAAGGCCTGGGTGGCTTTTTCAGTTTCTTCTTTTGCGTGACAAAGGCAAGCTTCGGTCGCATCAGCTAGTCGACGGAGTTGGGTTGGGACATCTCCCAACTTTGGTTCTCCGGATGGCAAGGGTGCAATAGACACTGTGCAACTAGACTGAAGGGCCTATTGTACCCCTCAGAGTTCGACCTTGATTCTATTGTACATGTCCTCCTGCTTGGATTCTTGTTTCTACAATATTTCCTGTGAGGCGTCGTTTACAACTGCGATGATGAAGTCAAAGTCATCAATAGTAAGCACAGTCTTCATCTTAGTCATGATGGCTCTGGATTTCTTCCGGGTAGAGGGTTTCTGTGGAGAAACCTTCCTCTTCTTCAAGGGATCGACCTCATCTCTAGGCGTTGTTACTTTTCCTTTCTTTCTCATCTTCTTTTCCATTGATCTCTTCTACCTCATCATCACCCCCTCAGCCAGATGATACTAAAGAAGTCTTTTCTGAGGTGTTGCTTAACTCTTGGACTTCTTCGGTCTTCTTCCTTCTGCTGGTTTCAGGTGTGTCATTTTCTATGTGAGCGGCCTCCAGGCTGTCAAGTTCAAGATTGAACATATCTGCAGGTTCAACAGGGATAAGGAAGTCAGATGACCATTCCTTAGTTATCTCCTCGAGGTCCTCTTCTGTGAGCTCGTAGTATGACTTAAGCTCCTCCTTATGTTCATCTGCTCGCATAGTAATATAGATAAAGTGTTGATCTGCACGGAAGTTCATGAGGGGTGAGAAGAATTGTAGGGTGTTCAGCGTCATGCGAGGTTCAGCTTCGATAGCCCTCTTCAGTTGGAGGTAGTATGTGTGAAAGACAGTGTTCAAATGCCACTTTTTTCCCATATCGCTTGAGTACCAGAGCGTGGTGAACTTCATAGCAAGCAGCTTGAATGGCTCAATGTACGGGAAGGTCGCACATTCTGACATCTCCCAAGAAACAAACGTAATGAGGATCAGGAGCCAGCTAAAGTGGAACTCGTAACCCTGATCCTATGCTTTGCGATAGTCTAATTCTATCTGGTTAACATGGTACTTCTCCCAATTCATCTATATGCCTTCCATGCATTTCCTTGCAAGGTCAATGACAAAGCCTGTGACCTGCGTGGGTATGTTCTTTCTTACTAGATTTCCTGCAATTAACTGACATGCTAGACACATTGTGCCATTCTCGATGGAAGATACCTTGTAGCCTCATGTCCCCTTCTCCACAACACTTTATGTATCATTGATCTTTTGTGCTAACACATGATCTTTGGCTTTCCCTGGATAGAAATCCTATGGGTTGGGTCCTTTCATACTCAATCCAGTGACCCTATGGATCAACATCGGATCGACTATGATAAGGTGGTCTAGCCATAAGTAGCCACCATGGTAACATGAAAGTAGGAGCTTGACACAAGAATTAACTTCCTGGTGCCTTCCAAAGTGTGGAATTTTCATTACATTCAACAAGGTGGACTGAGCGAGGTTCATCGTCCATGACTGGGGTATTATTTTTGAGTTCTTCCTCTTTGTCCTGGTCAAGTATTTATATGAGGAGAATGTAATATGGTTCTTACGGTCCCCTAAGTTGAAGTCGTTGAACTTCAACGCTGTGATCTTTTCCTGCTGCACTCGAACTGTGTGTATCCCCTTCGGGAGGTATGCAGTAACCATGGTGTAGTCAAAATCTCTCGGTACACTATCATGACTCAGCATGCTGTCTAGAGGCAGGATGTAGTAGAGTAATATGGTCGGTATTAGCTTCACATTTTCTAGGTCATCTCTGTTCTTGGTTCTCTTTTCCGCTACTGGTCAGGATGGTTTGAATCTGTGAGCAGTTGACGGAGAGGCTTGCACTCCTCTCACCAACAATGCTTGTATACCCTTAGACATTACTCTTTCAGTCATGAGGTCGATGAGTACCTCCTTCACAAACTCTTTGACTATGCTAATTTCTTTATAAATACACGCTCGTGGTTGAATATATCAATTTTGAATAATAACTATTTAATGCAACCGGATGGATAGAAATAGCTTGATGATCACTGTGAGAAATCATCTAATTTGTGAGCTCAAATAGTCATAGTTGGAAAAAGTGTTCTTGGTGCAAGGTTTGATGGAATAATTAGATAACTAGGAAACCAATCTCTCCAACAGGTGAGAAGCCTTTATTAATTTAGTTATGTCCATTATGACGCGGTCCTAATGGTGTAGTGGTGAGATTTATGACCATAAATTAGTTTCTACTCGTTCGGGGCATTGGTATAACGGTTATATTGTTCCAAATGACTATATTTCTTCACCATAGCGAAGTTCCATGTGACACTACTCTGATATCCTGACGAAGTGCCAATTTTGTAAATTTTCCTTCTGTGAAGTTCCCTCTAGAACCCTCTGTAACTTTTATATCTTTGATCTCTTCTTGCTTAGTTTTCTATCCTTCTTTCTAGTGAGCTTTGTCTCGGTATTCCTCTTTCCATTCTGATTCTTATCTCCTCTTGGCATAGTAACTTTTCACTGTTGAAATTATTTCCTAGGATTCAAGGGCAATACTTCTTCTGGGGTAGGTGCTTAAGTCTTTTTTTAGTCTTCTTGTGTTCTTCCAATGTCGATATCCAAGTCTCTAGTTTAAATAGCTTCGATCTGTTCTCCTGTTCTACAATCAAGTGTGCAATCTTCCTAGTCATGAAATCTTTCAATTCTTGCTTCTTATGCTCTAATACTTCTTCTTATTTTCTTTTGGCGTGATCCCTTTCAATCCAAGGTTTTCCTAGTAACATAGTAAATGGGGCGTTGTTCTCAATAAATTTAACAACTTCAATTTCTTCTTTTGTCGAAGTTCCATGATCCCTCATAGATATCTGGGTGATCTTTCCACATAGGTTTATCAACTTTCCTCTAAATAATCCTATTCCCCCTAATGAAGGAATCATAGCAGGATTTCATAAGGTTTCCCAAGTTCTTTCTCTCATAATATTCACCTATGTTTCTTCATCCAGAACATAGTCAATGTCGAAGTCTCCTATTCTTGCTTTTATGTACTCTTTTTCTTTGAATATCTCTAATAAGTTGATATTCCGGTGGCCATTCAGGGTTTCTTTCATTTGCAGCAATACAGTCTCTAATTCTTTCTGGGGTTCTACTATGGTCTTAGTGTCTTGACCTTCCTCAGGATCTTCCTTTCTCATATTCATTCTTTCAACCTTAGCAATCATTCTAGGGAAATCCAGAACTTCATGATCCACAACTTTACAACAAAGACAACTAGGTCTTCCACCAGGGAATTCCTTAGCAAGATGTCCCGGTATTTTGCAACTGTAACAAAGAGTTAATTATCTCTTTATTTTAAATATCCCCAACCCTTTCTGTACTGCACACTAGGATCATAGTGGCTAACCTGCAAAAAATTATTTCTAGGATCCTGCATCCATTTGTTAGTCCACACATTCTTTCTATGCATAGGTATAACATATCTTTCATTATTTATATCATATCTACTCATATCAAACCTTTTTTCTTCTAGCTATGCCTTAGTTTTTAGGATAGGACAAAATCTCTCAAACATACCTAAATCCATACTCATAAAACAAAAAATTCCACTAATATTACTTTAGTAAGAGCACAAAGCTTCCAGATCTAAAACTTTTCACTATTCTTACCTCTACCAGAGCACAAAGCGTTCAGATCTTACCTCTTTTTTTTATATCAGACTTATTTTCTTATCATAGAGCTTCATAGATCGAGTAGAATACTGCAAACTAGGGCACTATATCTACGCACAAAGCTTTCACAGTTTCAAGTCAGATCTTCGCACAAAGCTCCTTCTTTCCTTAGTTCCCAGCAATCACAGTTTCAGTTCAGATCTTCACACAAAACTTCTTCTTTCTTAGTTCCTAGCAATCCCAGTTTCAAGTCCTGGCAATTGAACCATTTGTTGGCACAGGGGAAGACCCAGGGTTCAATGCTACAACAATGCACCAACAAAACCCTAACTACCGACCCTTTCAGCAACACGTGTGAAGCAGATGAAGTCTCACCCGAGGTAGAGGCAGGGGTGGTTGGAAGACTCTAGTGTCTGCAACCTTATCTTGGACAAAGATATGTGATTGTAACACCTTAACATAAACCTTATTTATTATAGTTCATTAATATTCATCTTAGTTCATAGCACAACTAAACCCTAACAATAGATCGACACAATATTCACACAGATCCAATAGATTCAAGCACTAACCATACAAATATTGATTAGACCTAGCATCCATTCACATTGTTCTGCACTAAGCTATCATATCAGATCCATCTATCATCTAACAAAGCACTAAGCATTAAATTATATAAACAAGAAAGAAAATATAAGTACAAAGCATTCACAACACAGGATATACATGGCTCACCCCCAACCTGGGGCTACATCCACCAACTCTTCATCTTCTTTATTATCTTCTTTCAATATTCTTACATGCATAGAGCCTGAAGATCAACTTCACAGAGGACAGGAGATCTGTGCACTCTTCGCTATATCCTCCTTCTCCAAGCTAGATTACAACACAAAGCCTACATACAGACTCTTCAATCACTTGCACTTAGCTCTGCAAGCCTGACATAGCATGCACAAAGCCATTATAGTCACCACTTGCACTTAGTAATTAACACTTATTGTTAGCGCCAATTCTTGCAAGGTGTTTTTTCTCTCCTATTTCAAAACCTTTGTGTAAATGCATAGAAATGGGGTTTAAAAACCCATCAAATGAGTTTTATTCAAAGGCCACAGTCATGAGCGTCGAGCACAACGCACAGAAGAAGTCCATTTCGGGCTTATAATCAAGCGAGCTGACATTTTGTTTTTAATGACGAGGATCCACAGATGGAGCAGATCAACGATCATCGAGTAAGCTTGAGTCATGGAATTGCATGAGGTTTAGCGTATGGGCTCATATCTTATGGCCAAAGTCACAAAGTGATTAGTCGTTTCATGATTTCAGCTATCGTGACTTCAAAAGACACGAGGTCTCTCTTCCACTGCATCAGGAAACCCCAAAACCCAAAATGTGAAAAGCGCCCAAAAGTTCTTTCAGCATTTCAGCTACCAGGAGTTCAAGAGATAAGGGAGCCGCTCTTCCACTGCATCAGGAATCACCGAAACCTGAAACATGAAAATCCATTTCGGCATTTCGGTACTGGGAATTCAATAGATAAGGGAGCCTCTCTTCCACTGCATCGAGTATCACCGAAACCCGAAATGTGAAAAGCCATTTCGGCATGCCAGCTACTAGGAGTTCAAGAGACAAGGGAGTCACTCTTCCACTACATCGAGAATCACCGAAACCTGAAATGCAAAAATCCATTTTGGCATTTCAGCTACCGGGAGTTCAAGAGACAAGGGAGCTACTCTTCCACTGCATCGGGAATTGCTGAAACCCGAAATGCAAAAAAATTTCAGTATCGGCCACCCTCCATGGAAGAAGCAGTTAATGAATATTGAGCAGGTGGTTGAGACCTCAACTCAAGACATGAATGTAAGTTATGGAAGTTCTGGCAGGCAGTCTACCCAAGATCGTGCTGTGTGCAGGTTTTCCTAAAAAAAGCCATGTCGATATGATGTCCTCAACTGACCAGAAGAGCCTGCACATGCTAAGTTAGACTTTAATGTCTCAACTACCCTCCTGTTGCCAAGGGGGCGAATTTCTATGAGTATGTATACTCATATTTTGTATTTTTGTAAGGATGGATGGTAAAGAAGAGCTCTGACAGTAATGTTTTAATGAAGAACTGATTTTCTTGGCTATGTATCTGCATATGAAATTTCCTTGTTTAATGTAGGGAAGCTCTCTTTTTCATCTTGTTTCGATCTCATACTAAAAGAGTTCATGACTGAATGATTCACATGAATCATCATGACTGTGTTATGATAAAGGATTTATTATAATTCGGTTACGCTCTTTCAGTGTTTTCACTTTTGAATATAAGAGGTTCTTGTGTTCAAAGTTTTCTTCTGTAGGTTGTTGGAAGCCTAATGCCTACAACATCCCTTCACATCTCCTCACAAAAGTCTTCCTCTTACTCACCCTTATTACAACTCACTGCCCGAAATTGAATCAAGACCTCATCTTCTTGTGCATGCCTGGCCTAGTTTCTAAGTTAGAACGATATTGTTACGAGTTTACTTCCATCCATAACCCTTTATCAACAAATCGTGACAATTAAAATGATGGGCCTTAGGCTTACTCCTGCCACAATCCAGGAGTGACTTCTGATGCCAACATTTCTAGCACCATTGCTGGGGACGAAGTTGAAAATTTTCCCTAGGATTGAACGACATCGAGCCTCTGATTCTGAAGGTGCATCAGGCATCAAATCCCTACAAGATTTCTACTGTGCACCTGGCGACTCCATTGTGACGAATCCACTGTGGAGAACTTGTTGTTTTAGTTGTGGCTTCCAGAGGTAGACACATGCGGTCCCATCCACAGCTACCTCTAGCTACACTTGAAGCTGATCCGGAGGTGATTTTCAGAAGAGGAAAGGCCTCTGAAGGAGAAACTTCCACCACCGAACCAGATAATTTTCCATCTCCTTATGTAGGAACTTTATTTTCTTCTTCTCAGCTTCCTATCAAACATTTTTCTGAATTTTCCCGTTTCCTGAATTTCGAGAGTGTTCCTACTGATTTATCCCCTCCTGGTCTGGGATTGGAGGGAGAAATCCTTGTCACTCCCCTCTCCCCCGAAGTTGTACCTTGGTGTAGACCTAGGACCATAGAAGATTTCCCCACCCCTATCTTTACCACTCCTCCTCTTGTTACTATTGCCACTACTACACAGAGAGAAGCATATGCTGACTCAAGCCCCTTAGCCTTCTCTCCGAATCCCCCATTGTTTCCCCATCCACCTGTAAGGTCATTTCTAGTATCCCCTATTTGAGCTCCTTCTCCTTTGAGTTCTCCTCCACCTAATATTCCTATGGCAGGATCAAATCCCCCCATGAACAGAATGGAGGCTATAATAGCTTCTAAGTATGCTCCCCTTTTGTTACCTCAGCCTCTCAACGCCCTTCCAGTAGATGAATACCTTAAGAAGTTTCCCAAGTTTACAGGCAAAGGGGACATAGCTGTAGAAGAACACCTTGAAGCCTTTTACATTTTTACAGATGATCATGTTATCATGCATGCAAACGTATGGATGAGGATTTTCATCCATAGCCTTGAAGGCGAGGCTAGAAAGTGGTTTAGGGCCCTACCTCCTAGATCTATTGATGGGATTGAGGCTTTGGATAATGCCTTTTTGAGATAGTGGGGAGACAAAAAAGACTTCATGTATTACATGACAGAGTTTGGGTCTTTGAAGAGAAAGGAAGGAGAGTCTGTCTTTGACTTCTCCAAGAGATTTAATAAAATGTACAATAAGATCCCCACTTAAATAAATCCCTCAGAAGCCTCTGCTAAAATCACTTATGCTAGTGCTTTTGACCCCGATTTCTGCCATCTGTTGAGGGAAAGAAGAGCAACTACTCTGGCTCACATGCAGGATGTGGCCGTGGAAGTAGAATCTAACATATTGGTTGTTGACCAACTCAGGAATAAGGCTGATAGAGACATATCCAGGAAGAGACCTAAAGCCTCCCCATATAATTCCTCTCCCCTTCCCTTTCATATGGATGAGGTAACTAAAGTGCTAAAATCGCTTTCGGCTATAATGGAAAGGTGGGAGTTAGAAGGGAAGCCCATGTACAAAAATCCCCAAAATACTGATAATAAAAACTTTAGAAGGCCTAACAACAATGTGCCACAGGATTTTCCAAGGGAACAAAGGATAAAATATATAGATGAGCAGAGGATTCAAACCCCTCTCCAAAATAACCTAGTTGATCATGAGAAAGGAGAAGAGATAGATGAGCTCGACCCCGAAATTCACTGTATTGAAGACACTTCCCCTTTTCCCCATTTGACTCAATCTGCATATGAAGGATCCCTTATGAAAATTCAATTCAATGAGTTGGGTAAAGGGAAAAAGGCCAACAACACTCCTAACAGATATCATCTCAAGTCAAAGAAGAAAGAAGAAAATTTTGATAACCATGATCAACCCCTGATAGCGGAAAAACCTGCTAAACCTGTTACAATCACTACTAAAGAAAAGAAAACTTGGAATACTTTGCCAACAAGCAAAGAACCTATCTTTGAGTTAAGGGAATCTCCTAAGCCTCTTTCCTCCTTCAGTTTTGAGCATGAAATTAAAAATATTAGAATTTCTGTACCCCTCTCAAAGATAGTCAAAAATGAAGATTTCAAAAGGTCCCTCTCCAAGATGCTACAATCTGAGTCCCTCTAGCCTTCTACAAACTCAGTAAATCTTCAAGATGAAAAGCCAGTAGTCATCCTAGGTCCCATGGTAGAAGACAGAGATGATTCATCCCCTCCCTTCTACACATCCCTGAACATACATGACAAGATGTTGCATAATTGCCTCATGGATTCAGGAGCTTCCCACAACCTTATGCCCAAAATATTCATGGAAGAATTGGGACTAGAAGTGACAAAGGATTATCACGATTTGTACTCTTTTGATTCAAGGAGGGTACAATGCCTTGGAGTCATCAAAGACTTAGTGGTCTCTTTATTTCAGCTACCAATGCAGAGTGTGGTCATGGACATTTTAGTAGCTGATGTTCCCCCCAAGTTCGACATGTTGTTGTCTAGATCTTGGATTAAAAAACTTGGAGAAACATTACAGATGGATCTCACATATGTCACCATTCTAGTCTTTGGAAGGGAACACAGGAGGTTGTACAAAGAATCTCAGCTGGCCTACATTGTCAGTGACGAAGCAGACCCCACTAATCCCCCCATCTTTACACTTGACACTGATTTGGGGTCTAGTTTATTACAGATCACTGAGACTCTTGAAGCCCCCTTTCAAATCAGAAAGAAACCCATATTTAATCATGAGATACATCCTCCAAGCACCTCTATTTGGAAAATGTTCTTTGATGGAGCTTCTTCTAGCGAAGGCGCTAGCGTTGAAGTGGTTCTTGTGTCCCCTTGGCAAGAAACCATATCCCTGTCATATAAGCTAGAATTTGAAGCTACCAATAATGTGGCAGAATATGAATCTCTTGTTCTGGGTATGAGGGCTGCAAAAGAAATGGAAATTAAGGAGGTAGCAGTGTTCAGAGATGCTAAGTTGATAATCCAGCAAGTTAGAAATGCTTATCGAGCTAAGCATCCTCAACTCAGGAGTTACAAAAATGAAGTGTGGGACCTGATTGATAATTTCTTCTCAACTTTCAACATTTCTTTTATTCCAAGAGAGGAAAATACTTTGGCTGATTCTTTAGTTGTCTCAGCTAGTCTGTTCAAGATCCCTCTATTGCCTAAGATCAAATATGAGGTTAAGATAAGATATAGGCCATCTGTTCCAAACAATATCAAGAATTGGAAGGTGTTCGAAGATGATTTTGAAATCGAAAAATTTCTTCAGTCCGTCTGTTGGAGCCGCCTTTTTCAACTGGGTTAAATATAATTTTTTAAAGTCAAAAGTTGGTCTTTAAGTTCTTTTTTACTTCGTGACACTTAAAAACTAAAGATTTTAGTAGTCCCGACATGCGAAATAGCGTAAGATGTTATTGTTCATAAGTCGTCACTTTTTATCGTTAAATGATTTTTTTTACTTTTGGTACCTCGGGATATCATGCTTCAGGAGTTACAAATCACAAGATTTACAAGCCCCGATGTGCGAGGTTGTGAAAAGTGGTTAAAATCTTACCTCAGGTTAAAGCTAAGAGTAAAATCCTTTAAACCCCAGTCAAGTGCTATCGGGATTTCGCATCTCGGCATTCACTCTCTCCAAAAGCGTTACCGTCATAACTTTGATAGGCAAAGCTGCGAGACTTTTACATAGGTAACCCGGGTTAGTGTCAGGGATGGTTAATTTTGACTATGGTTAAAACTCGTTGGGATTTTGCGACTTGGCATATGCGCCTCCCAAAAACTATACCTTCAAAACCCCGAGTGGCAAAGTCACGATATTGCCCAAATATTAATTAATTAAAACACTTAATCCAGTTTATCTTCTAATTTAAACAGATCACATCATCGCGATCTCAAGATTTTGAGACTCGGCAGTCGCTCCTCCCGAAAACTATACCTTCAAATCCCCAAGTTGTGAATTCATGATATATATTAAAACATGATTAATTAAATGTTAATCCTACTTACATTCTCGCTTAACTAAGTCCAATCATCGCAATCTCAGGTTTTAGAGGCTCCAAAGGTTAGAGTGAAAACTCCCGGCAAGGTGAACATCGAAAGGTTGATTAAAGTTTAAGAAAGCTGGGTTAAAGAAACTAAGTGAGCAGAAGCAGTATTTAATGCAAATAATAATATGCATAGTCTACGAGGTAAATTTTGAATTTTCCTTACGCCAACTTGTGTCACGAACCGTCGAAATTTATGGCATTAATTGGGAATGAGGCGAAGCGGCAAAGTAAGGATATGGTTTTTATTGCTAAATCTGTCTGTAAAATTGATTTGATTGTTTTGATCATAAGGACGTCGAGGTTTTAAAATATTGAAGATATATATCTTTTTCTTTTGTGTCACAAATCTCATTTCTATTTTATGCAGAGAAACTTTCCTTAGCAAATTGGTTTTTGTATGTATACATATTTTTATCACAGGAGAGCTAAATCATAATTCCCCATCATGGCCCCGCAAAAAGAGTCCAAGGAAAGTGTTGAGATTTCAAGGCAAGGCTCGGATAACGTTTCTAATACTTCACCTCGAAGCGTTGATTTAGTCAAAACTTGGTTGTATATTTCTTAGATTCTGCAGTCTGAATTGGTAGACTATTCAGATGACTCCAGTGACAATGAGAAGGATGACCTGGCCACCAAATAAAAGATCGTTGTCCAAGTAGAAATGCATAAAGTAGTGGCCAGGCCATGTCTTTTGCCTTACTATGACATGATTTGTTGGGTGCTAGATCATGTAGATATCCCTACCAGAACCATCATCAACGAACAAAAGGCCAATGTTGGGACATTTAGACCAGACAACTTATAGGCAATGTACAAGTTACCGCCCATGTCGAACTTCACATACAATGCAGAGTTTCTCAGGGGTTTTAAATGGAAGGAATGCGAGCAATACATGAAAAGCTTATCCGATTTGATCAAGGATTGGGTCTCACACCCAGCGAAGTTCAGAGCAGATAGCAACAGAATTTATTCCTTATCTTCTTTGGAACCACAGTTCAAATACATAGTGATGATGACTTGTAGAATATATGGGAGGGAAGACACCACACATTTCTTCCTCCCATGGGTGCCTCTGATACATATAGTTGCAGAAGGTTGTTCCTTCAACTGGGCTAAACTATTATCAGATAGTCTGTCCAGTCGGATTACAGAATATCAAATGCAGAGGGCGAGTAGGAAAGCCGCTTCATTTTTTATGTCTGCATACATCATGGACACTATGTGTTGCATGATGCCTTTTCCCTTAATGAGCTGGAGCTGGTCTCCATCGGATGTTGAGCCTATCCACGTCTACCATGCAAAGTTGTGGGAGGACAAGGTTTCAGATTTCGTATATGAAATTTTCAATTGGGTAATGGTACCGATGCATGTCACCATATTTGATAATCCACCACCCAGGATCTCGGATAGTATTGTGGTAAATTTGAGAAGTGTGTCCGACTGGTACATGGAAGAAGAATTTTCATACCTCAGGGTTTTTGACGCTTCTTTCCCTCTGCATGCTCTACCATTATTTATACCCGATAGGCTGGCTTGTTGCGAGGTCGCTAGGCAAACCGTGATTGGTGGCATGAGCAAAGAGCTTAAGGGATATTTGAAGAAGGTACGACCACACTTCCCTATTCATTTGAACACCTATTCTTTATTAGATTTTGGGCATGCAAAGGCTGAAACAACAGCCTTGGAAGACATTCAATTGGTTCACATTGATTTTAAGAAACACGACCCGCACAGGGTAGTGAGTAATCACTCGGCTAGTTGTGGCCTCAAAAGGTTTGAGCATGGGAATTTGCCTCATGATGACATTTTCCGGCGAGATCTTATGCCAAGGTTTTGGCTCGGATACAAGCCATGTTTCCTGAAGAGAGGGTTGATGTGTTCAGATTCCAAGAACATTGGCAGAGCTTCCCTCCCCTAGTATTACGGGGTGAGAATACAACGACCGTAGAAGTGCAAGAAATGGAAGCCGAAGGCTCCAAACATTCAGCACCTGGTCGAGAAAAACAGCAAGACAAGAAAGAACAAATTGTTGGAAGATTGATTGTTGTTATTGATGTCAACCCTAGTCATGGGTTTTGGACCGCAAGATTGATAAAGGTATTTGGACATGAAGGAAAATGCACATGCATATACAACACCCATGAATGGATAGTATACATCATGCTGTTTCGGGTGGTATGTGGCATGTCACATGGATCCTCATGGTTGAGGAGAAATGAATTTTTGAAGATGACAAAGTGAATTGAAAAAGGAAGTACATGTAGGCCCTGAAAATAATTAAAGAAAATAATTACAAAATAAGAAAGTTTCAGGT
>ML778742.1:1167649-1179839 GCA_009831015.1 Picea engelmannii
GCATGGTGTATTGTGGTGTATTGGTGTAACTCTTATACTATTGTTCATTGCTCATTGGATATAATTGAATGGTTTAAGTATAAGTTCAAAAAGGTTTTTAAATTGTACTGGATACTGATTCACCCCCCTCTCAGTATCAACAAAAACTAGGGGCCCAAAACGGGAAACCGAGACGTCCTGCCCTCTGAGCGAGCCAACCTCGGTTGTTACGCCAAGAAAATCATCTAAGCAGGTCGGTAATCCCATCATTTATATTACCCCCCTACAGTCCACAAAAGGGGTCCCAGATGCAGGGTGGGTTTTTGGCCAAGAATTGACGCCCATAACAATGAAAGAGCTACCTCCGAATGAATTCTTCTTTGATAAGAAGAGAAAGGTTGGTGTGAAACAAGAATTTTATCAAGAGGCAGTTAAGGTAGCCAAGAAATTCAAAATATTAGCCGATGGAAAAGATGTGAAGAAGCAAGAATTTGCGACTCAAATAGAAGGAACATTGGGGGCTTTCGCTACAGCCAACCAATATTCAGTCAGGACCCTAAAGGATCAGCTGAAATGAAAAAATTGTCTAATCAAAACATTAGAGGCTAAACTAGCTGCAGCAGAGGCCACTGCCACAGAATAGGCGAATATAGGTTTGGAACAAAATAGAGTAGCTAATCAAAAGGAAATTGAGCAGCTCAAAGCTGACCTCGAACAAACGTAGCTGATGGCTCAGACAAGTCAGACACAAGTAGACTAGCAAATAGAATTGATAGAGTAGCTACAAGTCAAAATAGACTTCACTGAAAGACAAGTAACTGATATCAGGATATTTCAATCCCAAAATATAGAAATCAGAAAAAGAATGTCGGCAGCTCAAGAAGGCCTACTTGCTAAGGTAGAAATGATTCAAAGAAACTGCCAACTCATTGATCGAGTCTTGGAAAACCTCACTCTCAGAGAAAAAGATGTTGGGGCAGCCTAAGTTTCTTTCCAGGACGCTATTATAGCCACGACAAGAAGGGAGACAAGCAGTAATTCTAGGTTTTCTCTCTCGGAGTAGACCCGAGGTAATATTTTGTTGAAAGAATGGGAGCGTGACATATCTGAAGGCAGACATCAAGCTAGAGAGATAAGAAAATATTATGAAGAAACCTTTGGTTTTCTAGATGGAATTTGGTTGGGTTCTAACGATGAAGGTAGCACTGAAACACTGGGCCATATCAATACAGCCAAACATCTGCTCAAGATCAAGGAAAATGAAGAAAGAGAATTGGTCAAAATATCACAAATAACCCAGATGGACATAGTCCAAATAGATAGATGGTTGATTAAACCGAGTGTACAATTATGTTCTGTCAACGCCAAAGACCAACAGGTGGAGGAAAAGTTTCCAAAATTGGTGAAGGATTGTTACACTTTCGAGGCCAACAACCATGCAGAACCTTCTAAGTTAATATCCCAGCTGGTGGCGAAGTGCATCATTTGCATGGAGCATGAAAAGAGGCAGGTTTCAGGTACCAAATGAGGAAATAAACCAAGAATTGAAACGATTAATCTCCTTTGTTGTAACCGAAAACCTCTAGAACGTTTGAGATTCCATACTATGGAAATTTGTATAAATATACATTTTGTAGAAAGAACAAAAGGCTGGACCTATTTTGGTCGATTGTAATAGAGACCCTTCTTTTTGAATATTAATACAAAGCAATTCGAAGACTCCTGATTCCATCAAGACTGTGTTATGAGTTTGTTTCCTCTCTGTTTTTCTTGTTCAATTTCATTTCGCACATATATGTTTGATGAATGTTACACTGCAATTTAGTAAAACCTCTACTGTGGTGATTAATTTTAATTGTCCATAGAGTTTATAGTTTTTCCTCTGTATTGACTATTAGCTAGTACAAGACCTGTGGACTCATTAGATTTTCATATTTTGTACATTCGTCATATTTCTTCTCATATTTTTCTTCTTCTGTTTACAGGGCGAGATTCTCCCTTGATAGGATCCTCGTATTATAAGCAGCTTTATGTTTTGCTTGCATTTTCACACACACCATTTATTTACAAGATAACACAGTTATGGGAAAAGGCCTTTGGTTTGTGATTTATCTTTAAAAATAAATCATATAGTTCTCTTTTATACGATAAAATCAAGACAACATTTAAAACCTTGAAACTTCTTTTAATTTTACTGTTCCTCTATGACTGTCCCCATTGTAAGACAGCCTAACATTGAGCCCGGTTTATTGGACCAAACACATATCTCCTTGAATCTTTTCGATACTGTTCTTAAAACATCCAATACCCAGGTAGAACTTGAGCATTCATGGGCTGCGATTGAGCGAGATATAAGCATCCAGGAACAGTTGGAGGCTAGACAGTGACAACACGGAAATTAGCATTAGCCTCTTTTCTCGAAGGTTGATGCTTTCCATTTCTTTATCCCTTACTCACTTTTGGATGCCTAGTTACTGTACTTTATAAGCATTAAGTATAGACTCTAGATCACCATCTTTTTGGCACTGTTGCCGAGGACAAAGTTACGAAACCTTTTTCCCTGAGAATAACAACATTCTCGCAAGTTTCACCCTTTGATAGTGAACAAAGAGTGAACATCATTTTAAGGCTTTTCTTATCTTTCACTTGGCGACTCCATGTTTAAATAAGCCGGCATCCGGTCGAAGGAATACCAGACTAAACCTAGAAGGCAAACAGACCACGCCTGTTTCCGAACCCGAAAAAATATTGAAAACTAGAGGTTCCCTTAAGCCAACTACTACAGTCTACTAGTTTAAGTACCCACAAACCAAGATCGAGAGTTCATTTGAACCTTCAACTTCGTACAGTTCCCCTCATGAAACCATCAATCTGATTTTATCTCTCTCCGAGACTAAGAGTGAAACTCATTCGATAACCTCTAATATATACAGAGATAAAATACCTGCAGTGGATTTATCAGAGATCGATATCCCGCCAACTTTTTAGCTAGATCTCTCAACCTCACAAATCTCAGAGGGTATACCTTACACTCAGATTACATGCCCGTGGGTTTCCCTGATTACATTTCTTGCAAATCCGAAGAGCCAAATCCTCGCACCACTTATCACCCGTCTTTGGCCTTCCCGTCTCACGAAGAAGCTAAAGATTCAATTTTAGTGTTCCAAAACCCTCTATACAATACATCGTTTCCTTATCCAATAGTACCAATGGTATCTTTCGGAGGAGGAGTTGGTGGGGTTTTCGGAGGTGGAGGAGTTTTAGGAGGTGGTGGGGCTCCAGGAGGAGGAGCAGGAGGCCAAGAGCCTCTCCCTCCTCCTAGATTTTTTGATAAAGTGGCTACAATATATGCGCCTTTGGTTCTACCTGTCCCTCTTCATGACTTTCCCAAAAATTATATAAAAAAATTACCTAAGTTTACAGGAGAAGGAGACTTGACTGCAACCAAACATATAAACTTCTTCAATCAGTTCGTTGATATCCTAGGTCTCGAACACGAAGATGTGTATTCGAGGATTTTTGTCCAAACTTTCGAAGGACAGGTATGAACCTAGTTTCGAAGCCTACCCGTAGGGTCAATATTATCCTACAATGTTCTAGCAGATGCTTTCCTTAGGCAATGGGGTTAAAGGAAAGATCACTTGTATTATTTGATCGAGTTCGACTCTTTAAAGAAAAAGAATTCAAAAATAGTTATGGAATTTATTCAAAGATTTAATAAGCTGTATAATAAAATCCCAACCGAAGTTAAACCATCCCAACCTGCACCCAAAGTAACCTTCGAGGGATCTTTCAAACTCTATTTTTCCCTCCTCTTAAGAGAAAGAAGAGGGGATACCCTAACCTGAATGTAGGATGATATTGTAGAAATCGAATATAACATGATGGCTTCTGGCAAGTTGAAAGCTAAGGTAGAAATGAGAAACCAAGAAACCAGACATTTTAGGGAACAAGCCAGACCCTCAGGGTCTAATAGATCCATAGACGATAAAATGGACGATATGGCCAGGATAATAAAGGAATTGTCGAATAAAATTTCTAGGATGGAACTAGATCAATCGAAATCCAATCCTTTCATTAAAACAGAATTCAAGAGAAACACCAACCTTCAAAATCAACAAAGACAGACTAAAAATGAAGATCAGAAAATTCAAACCCCTTTAAAAAATGAAAATTTTATAGGAGGGAATGATCTGGAAGACTTCGAAGGTCTGGAAGAAGATGTGACAAATTTGGGTGATGACTGCACTCAACCTTATATAACTAAAGAAGATTATGAGAAGTCTTTAAGCACACAGCAACCCTCAAATGCAGATGATGGCATAAACAACACAGATGTCCCTGGCCATCAAGAAGTAACTGATTCAATAATGGTTGAAGTCTAACCTAGGTATAACTTGAGGTCTAAAAACAAATCCTCGTTGATTTCTCAACCCAAGAAAATTCTCCCTAGAGGTGAAGTATATGTGCCCACCCCAAAGGAGACAGAAACATCTAAAGGGACTGACTTAGTGGATCCAAAGACGAAGGAGGTTGAGACCCAAACAAAGGAGATCAAGATGATCGATACACAGACACCGATAATTAAGATCACAAGTAATAAATCAGCTCAGACAAATAAGTTGGAGAAGAGAGAGTCTGAGATTTCAACTAGAGAAATGGACAAAGGTGGTGGTGGTTTTAGTTTTGAAAATGAGTTAAATAGAATCAAAATACCTATCCCTTTGGTTGAATTAGCAAAGAATCCTGCATATAGTAAACAGATAACTAAGGTGATAGGTTGTTCAAACCAAGAAAGCTAATCCGACATGATAAACTTGGAAGACGATAAGCCCAATATCACTTTTGGTCCACATTTTGAGGGTGCCAAAGACACCGTCGCTCCTTTCTATATCACCCTAAATGTGCATGATCGACTGTTGCATAACTGCATGCTAGAATCTGGAGCTTCACATAACGTGATTCCCAAAACTATTATGGATAGACTAGGCCTCGAGATCACCATACCTTATGGAGATCTCTAATATTTTGACTTGAGAAGAGTTAAGTGTATGGGTATGATAAAATATTTAGTAGTCACCCTTGCACAGGTCCCAGTCAAAAGCATCCTGATGGATGTAGTGATTGTTGATATCCCCCCAAAGTATGACTTACTACTATCAAGGTCATGGGGGGCCGAACTTGGGGGTTCCCTCCAACTCGACATGACTTACACCACAATTCTTGTGTTTGGTGGACAACTTACTCGGTTGTACAGGGAAACGAGGTTAGCCTATACAGTGAGCGATCCTCAGAATCCTAACAATTTTCCCATTTATATTGCGGATCAAGATCTAGGAAATTGTATTTTGTCTTTTGATGATGGTCTAGATAACTGCACAGAGGAAAATTACATAGATGAGAAAGAATCAGAAAATATGCATAGCACGGGGATCTGGAAAAAAAAATTTGATGGTGCCCTATCATGTGAAGGAGCAGGTGCAAGGGTACTTTTTGTGGCACCTAAAAATAAATTTGTTGTCCCTTTCTCTTATAGGCTTCAATGGGATATAGACTACACGAACAATGTATGTGAGTATGAAGCCTTAATATTATGATTGGAAGCTGCCAAGAAGCTAAACATAAAGAACCTGGAAGTATATGGAGACGTCAAGTTGATAGTCAAATAGATAAATCGACAATACCAGGCCAAGCACCCGAGATTGAGATTGTACAGAAATTGTGCCTGGGATCTAATGGAAAATTACTTCTCATCTGTAAATATCCACTTCATACCACGCGCCAAAAATTTACAGGCCGATTCATTAGACAGGGAAACCTCAACGTTCGCTTCCCCTACTGCTTTTAAATTGAAGTACCACATAGAGGTAAGGCATCGACCATCCATCCTGAACAACATCCAACACTGGTAGGTTTTCGAGGATGATGAACAGATCAGGAAATTCCTCGAAGCAGTAGGCAACTTCTCTGAAACTCACATTGATCAAGAGAATCAAAACAATCACATATGGATCATACAAGAAGGAGAGGACCCTCAAGAGTTCCAGGAAAAGATTGCAAATCATCACATGTTGGTTCTAGAGAACAATCAGATTCTGAAAAGACTGATTCCTCTAGAAATACTATTTGATCATAATGACATACCTTTGAAATCCACCCTGCAACCCCAACTAGAGGAGGTTGAAGACTGAGATGTAGGGACCAAAGGAGAACCTAGGATGGTAAAAATATCAAAGCACCTTCCTCCTGAGGTAAAAATCAAGTATAAAGACTTGCTCGAAAAGTATAAATATGTTTTCGCTTGGTCTTACAAAGAGATAAGAACTTACGACACTATTGTAATCGAACACAAGATACCCCTAAAGCCTGGAGTTAAACCCTTTCGACAAAAACTCAAATAGATCAACCCTATTTTATTACCTATGGTTGAAAAGGAAGTCAAAAAGATATTGGATGCAAAAATAATAATACCTCTGAGATATTCCGATTGGGTAGCAAATCTAGTCTCGGTCAGAAAGAAGAGTGGGGAGATTAGACTATGTGTGGAATTTAGAAATATGAATAAGTCCTCCCTCAAAGATAACTACCCTCTACCCAAAATGGATCACGTTTTAGAAAAGGTAGTCGGGGCAAACAGGATGTCAATGATAGACGGGTTCTCTGGGTATAATCAAATCGTCGTAAGTGAACTAGATAAAAAGAAAACAACTTTCACTACCCCTTGGGGTACTTTTATGTATGATAAGATGCCTTTTGGTTTAATGAATGCAGGTGCTACCTTCCAACATGCTATGGACATTGCTTTCATTGGTGAAAGAGATAAATTTGTAGTAATTTATCTTGATGATCTGACTATTTTTTCCAAATCTGATGAAGATCATCTGGTACATCTCAAGCAGACGTTTGAGAAATGATGTAAGTTTGGTCTGTCTTTGAATCCCAAAAAGTCCCACTTTGCCGTGCAAGAAGGTAAACTCTTGGACCATATTGTGTCTCGGGATGGTATTAAAATCGATCCTAAAAGAGTTGAGGCTATAGATACTATAAATATTCCTAGGAATGTAAAATAAATTCAGTCATTTTTAGGAAAAAAATAAAATTTGAGGAGATTTATTCTGAACTTTGCTGAAATCGTGAAATTGATCACAGATATGCTAAAGAAAAACAATGAAGTGAAATCGACGGCATAAGCTAAAGCGACATTTGCACACATCAAGAGGGTCATAAGCGAGGCACCTATATTGGCAAGCCCTGATTATCAAAATGATTTTCTTATTTTTTCATTCGCCTCCGAACACACAATCGCCACGGTACTCCTCTAAAAAAATGAAGAGGGTTTCGAACAGTCGATAGCCTTTTTTAGCAAGAATCTCAGAGGCACGAAACTTAAATACGATATAATAGAAAAGCAAGCTTATGCTATGGTGAAGCCATTAAAAGCATTCAGAACTTATGTGTTGCATTCCAAGATAATCATGTATGTACCTACCAATTCTATAAAGGATATTTTGGTTCAATCTGACAGTGATGGAAGAAGGGGACGTTGGCTTGCCAAAATCCAATAATTCGACCTAGAGATAAAACCAACAAAAATGGTAAAAGGACAAGGTTTGGACAAACTCTTAGCAGAATCAAATTTCAGAGCTCTTAGTATAAATGGCCTACAAGGATATGAAGAAGGTGTGGACGTGAACGAGTGTGATGAGCCAACAAGTGCGATCAGAACTGAAGAGAAATTTGTCTCATCAGAATGGTACAAAAACATAGTGTCATACCTGATGACATTGAAATGCCCAAGTGATTTATCCCCATCCAAAGCCAAAACGCTAAAATTACATGCGGTCAAATACTGTATATCTGAAAATCAATTGTATTGGAAGGACCCACTAGGTTTCCTGTTGGTCTGTTTAGTCTAATCAGAAACAAAGAGGGTCATAAATGAATTTCACGAGGGTGTCTGTGGGGGACATCACGCTTGGAGGGCGACAGCTTATAAGATCCTAAGGGAAGGGTATTATTGGCCAAAACTTTTCTCAGACGTAAATGCCAAAGTCAGAGCCTGTAACCCGTGCCAATTGTTCGCAGGCAAGCATAATCTCCCAGCGCTACCACTAGTTCTGGTCGAAACGGAGGCTCCTTTCGAGCAATGGGGGATAGATTTTATAGGTGAAATTAACCCCCATTCTAGCGCTGAACACAAATGGATCTTGACTGCCACAGATTACTTCACTAAATGGGTGGAGGCTATTCCAACTAGAAGGGAAATAGATTCGGTGGTAATAGACTTCCTGGAAGACAACATTTTGTCTAGATTTGGGTGCCCTCGAAAAATAGTCATAGATAACGCCCAGGCTTTCAAATCTATGGCTATGATAAGTTTCTGCCAGAAATACAATATCGTACTCAGTCATTCCATGGCTTATTATCCCCAAGGAAATGGATTAGCCAAGTCTTCAAACAAGAGTCTGATAAATGTAATTAATAAAGTGTTGGACGATAATAAAAAATCTTGTCATGTGCATCTGAAATACGCCTTATGGGAAAATCAGATAGGCACGAAGAAATCTATCGGCACCTCGCCTTTCCAAATGGTGTACGGGACTAACGTGGTATTAACAATAAATATAGAACTCCCCGTGATGAAATTATGGCAAGATGAGAAAGAAGAACCGAATCATGTTACCAAAAGGATAAATCAACTAATTGAAGTGCAACAACACAGGGTTGAAATAGATGAAAGGTTGCAAAAATACCAAGATGATATGAAAACATTATTTGACCATAAGGAAAAAGACAGAGATTTTATCCCAGATGATTTGGTCTTGAGATGGGATGCTAGGAAGGAAGACTCAACAAAACACGGTAAATTTGATCATATTTTGTAATGACCTTCCTCATTGAGACAACAACTCCGATAACAGGTGCAATTTTTTTTTTTTTTCTTTAGGGTGTGTGCGTGTGTGTAGAAGTATCAACACACTTGACTCTACGTCGCCACTCGATGACCAACAAGACGCAACCACGACAAAGTAAAACTGACCACCCGCCCATCCTACCCTGCAAGGTTAGTACCTCCAAGACACATAATCAATGCTCAAGCCCAGGTTCCCATCGATTTTAACCATTTAAGGTCTCAGGGATGGCGACTATTCTGAGGAGCAAGGAGGTGTCTACATCCCACCCGACACAACAGACCAAGCAACCAACTGATCACAATCAAGTACAACATAAATAAGAAGAAAAATTGCGCCCCTTACGGAAGGCGCGTGACAAGAGGACTCCGACAACAGAACCCAATTTCAACATTATTTAAATGAACAACCACCCTAATATACTTTCTGGGGGTAGTTTAAGGTACGTGATTCTAGGTTATCGCACCACACATGTTATTAGTCAATAATTGAAAATTACAATATCACTGTCATGAAACATTGACTATCTATCATTGTGTCACAATGCGGACCATGATTTTACAGTTACAATAGCTCTTATATGCTACAACCACCAAACTCTAATAACCTTTTCAAGATAAAAACATTTAATTCCAACATGAGGAGCTCTCATGCTATGTCATTGTAATCATAAATCTCAATGATAATGCAAATTACTATTATATTCACAAGTAACATCATAGTGGAAATAACACTATATCATCTTAATTTAAAATGGCCATCTATAAAATACTAGAATTTTAACATGACAATACTTGTAAGGGGCAATATTGGAAGGGACAACTCTCACCATTAATAATGACATGATTCAAGATAACCATTAATTACAAATGTTATTATATATAAATAACATCGTAAATATAGGAACATCAATTGAGAATATCAATATACATCCTAATCAAGATGGCAATCTATAAAAGGTTAAAATTAAAAAGATAATAATAACAGGGCAATCTAAATTAATAAAATTTAATGACAGCGTAAAAAGGGCATTATGGGATGTGGAAACTATCAATTTTTAAATACAATAATTAAAATAGCAATTAATTAAAGAGTCACGTTCCAGTAACCTAAAACAAAAACATTTCATTACCGCAAAGGGGAACACTAAGGTCACAATCCATTAACCTAATTGCCAACACAATTAGATAATAGCAATGAGAATTAAAATGACCCTTGGTAAACATAACATTAATACAGCATCAAAAATCAAGGAAGGGGAAGTTACATTGTAGATAAGATTACCTCTAAGAAAAGGGTGCATATTCAAATAGATTTGGAGTTCATGGAACTACATTATAGTTAGAGGGGAAGGCATGTGAACTCTTTCCAAGCATATATAAATATGTAATTGGGTTCAATCAAGCACGGAGGGGAAAATCATTTAACCTCGTAAAATATATTTCCAAGCATGTCTAAATTTTGACTTGAAACCTTAAGGTGTTGATATGTTTATAGACCTCTAATCTACATGAAGCCATTTAATAACTCGCGATTCAAGTAGTGGAGATGTTATGTATTAATTGGAGATCAATTATCAAATATTAAATGCTAAAAGAACCCTAAGTTAGAACCAAGCTCATTTTAGAATACAATGACAATTATAATAGGATCAATAATTGAACTCATGCTCAGCCACACCAGTCCGATTACAACGCTAAGGTTATCCTGAATAAAATCCAAATGGATATCCGGTCTGTTTCAACACAACTGTAACACGCTAACACGCACTGTAGTGTATTAAAAACGCACACTATACGGCAATAAACATGCTCGGTAATATACAAGGAAACACGCCCACTGTAAGGCAATAAACTTGCTCTGTATCATATAAAGAAAATGCACACTTTTAAGGAAACAAATTCACACAGTAAAAACGCATGCAGAGGCAATAACTCGCCTGGATCCCACACACTTCAAGGAAGTAAATTCGCATAGTAAAAAAAATGCATGCAGAGGACGCCATTAAAACCCAGTCAGGTTTGGGGCCATGCACACCAGTGTGAAGGCCAGGACGTGGGCCTTCTTCCCCGACGCCCAGAAGATTCTACACGCAAATGCAGAGACGGTGTAACCTCCACGCAGAGGTGAGATTTAACCCTCCATGCTGAGATAAAATGACCCACGCAGAGAAGCTTGGGACAGTGAACGCTATGAGGTTCAACAGTACGCGGAAGGAAGAGGGTAAGCATGCTATGTGTGACAAGGAAATTACTGGAGAATTAAAAACGAAAATGCTGGGTAAAGACACACGAAATTCTCAAGGTAATCTAGGGAAAATATGCTGCGTAAAGAAGGGAAAATCACTGAGTTGGATGGTGTAATTCCAAAGGGAGATGGCACCCAAGATCGCTGTGTGGAAGCACCAATTACAGAGAAGACAAAACCCCTTTTTTTTTTTTTTTTCTTTAAAAATTTGGCAGACGAAGGTAAGATAAAACGCCCCCGAACTGAAATCTGCCCACCAAAATAAAAAGCCACTAAAACTGAGTTTCCCACAGCGAAGCAAGGACCACAGTAATTGTGTTTCCCCACAGTAATTTAAAAACCAAGATGCCATAAGAGAGATGGCAGAAGGTCAAAAACATTTTTGCCAGAAGATACAAACGAAATGCTTAACAAGTTATAAAATGATTTCCAGAGTGGATTTCCCTTCATAGATTTAATTTCATAACAAGACCAGCAACGAGATCACCAGAACCAATTTAACGCGAACCATTTATAAAACAAATCGCCAGGAACAAGTTCTTTTTTTTTTTCAACAAGACATCAGAAACATTTTAACACTAACCCTTTTTAAACAATTTTGCCAGAATTAAAATCATACCGTTGCCACTCGCCCGCTTCGGAAGATGTCCCGCGCTCCGTGCCGCGTCCCGCTCGCCGACCGCAAAAGGCTCACCGGTACCTCCCAGCCAAACGCTAGGGGTACTCTGCTTCCCCCTTAGCCCCCCGAGCCGCAAAGGGGCCACACAAGAACCATAGATAGAATAGCGTCTTAGCTCGCCTCCACGACTGAGCTACCACTCCAACACAGCTGAGATAAACCCAACTCCTCACAAGAAATCCGTCAAGCCACAATTCGGCAACGTAATGTTATGCTAACCGTTTTTTTTTTTTTCTTCCTTCCTTTCCCTTTCTTTTATAGAAATTTGAGACTAACCTAATTTCCTAAATCATTAATTAATTAATTTTTAATGACAAACCTCTAAACATTCTCCGTCGTCCAAGTGTCACTCATCCCTATGGTTCTCCAAAAT
>ML778742.1:1198305-1280826 GCA_009831015.1 Picea engelmannii
ATATATATATATATATATATATATATATATATATATAAAGTCTTAGAGTACATAGGTGGGTGTGAGCGCCTCAAAAAATACTATGTCTAGTACACATCACGGGGCTTATTCCCTCAAAAATATACAAAAAGTGCCCTCAACATGTAAGTGGTCCATCCTAAGATAAGAACGGGGCCTGTTAGTCTTGCCATAGTGAACCACAATGTTTTCCAAATGTTGGAAGAATTGGAACCAGGTCTGTGGCACCCCAACTACGTGAGGCTGCATCGATGGCGGGAGATCCTCGATCTTTTCCACAGGGACTGCACGAGTGAGTGTGGTGAGGTTCCACTCCATCCATCTCAAAACTCTCTCAGCCTCCCTAGATTTAGGTCCCCCTAATACTGCTGTTGCTGCTGTTGGTCTGGCAGTTGTGGCTGGTGTTGCCTCTAGTCAAGGACGTTGCCTAGTCCTTGAGAAGTCTGTTAGATGCACTGGTCCCACATCTGTACATAAACAAATACATAGTTGTCAGGTACTCTGATTCACATAAAAAATAATATATATAAAAAGAAACTAAAAAATAAATAACATTAAAAACAAACGTAACTAGCTCTCCTTGCTCATATCCAGGAGGTACGGGCATGTACGGATCCCTGGAAAATTTGATCCCGATGTAGGGGTATTCCTCTATCACTAGAATCTGTCATGCCCACCAGTAAAAAAAGGTATCAACGAAGGCCTCTATGGTCCTTCTACCCCCCTATCGTGGCAACAACGCTACCCATATACACACTACTGGGATGGAGGCCACATGCCCCCGTACTGTCTCTCGTGGACTGAGAGGGGGTACCCTCTCAAAGAAGAACGAGCACAAAATGGTCCCAAATCCAAAGTTTTTGTTGCTCCACCTGTGACACTCGGTGAGTTGTCTCTTCATGCAGTCTAGAATGGTCATGCTCCAGTTAAACAATCATGCATTCAAGCACTACACCGCACAATGCATGTGTGCCCAGGAGGCTTGATGTAAGGCCGTGGATCTAATGATCTACCCAATGAGTAAAACTATCACCTTCAGTGATAGGTTGGTAATCTTGTGGATCGGAACCTGAGAACCTACTTTCTTAGTGCCAGCCTTGCAATGTAGTCCGATCAACTCGGTAATGTTATGAGGCCCAAGGGGAAAAGTATGCAAGTTGACTAGTTCCCCTCTCCTTGAGAGGCCAACCAGAAAGTAAATGTCCTCAGTCATTAGATTCAATGACTTCCCCTCTAGAATAAATTCCTCAGTGTCGAGGTGCAAGTAATCCACCAAGGAATTCAATGGCCTGGGTTGTGCCCTCATGAATGGACATTGAAAGAACTTCCACAAACCGCATTGTTTCAATGCGGCCATAGCTGCAAGGTCATCATCAACCAAGATATATATGTCTTTGTGCTACCTCTCTCCAGTGGACACACATCCTGTCAAATGACAAGTTCATGGAGGAAGTTAGCTCTTGCATTTTTAATTTTTCTACCTTTTGGAGGGTGTATGTGGGATGTCTTGGACACAATCGCATATGCACACAGGCAGATTGTTTTTTTCCCGTAGGCATATGCGAGTTGTCCTTAGACAACCCACGTACATGTAGGGCCGCCCCCTAAAGGTGTGTGCCCCCCAAAAAACAAAAAGAAATGAAAAAATAAAGTATTGGAATGAAAGAGGGGTTGATTTGTGCTTACTTGGTCTGAGTGGAAGTATGTTTCGTCCTTTGAAGCTCTCGGAATCAATTCTTTTAGCAAATGGGTGTTTTTGGCTTTTGGTTAATTCTCAATTTGCAATGGTGAAAATGAGCTCTCAACTTCTATTTATAGACTGTTTTGGCACTTTTTGGCACTTTTTGAACCCTTTTGTCATTTTTTCTGGCTTGAAAATCATTTAGTATGGTTCTTGAGTTTATCATTGGATGGTACGATACACTTCACTTTTGGTTTGGAAAACTTTTTGAGAGATGGGTAACTTTTGAAGGTACTTTGGTAAAAGTCATTTTTCCAACTTTTTGCATTTAAGTTAGGATTCCACCTCCACTTTTTGCATCTCATTGTCTTTTCCTCTTTTCCATAGGATCGATCCCACCAAATTGCAACATGGAACCTTCATTGCTTCTTTATAAGTGTCGTAATTTAGTGGTAGAGGCTACCTTTACATGGATGCCCTAGATAGATCCTGGTAGAAATTTTTGTGTCCATGTCATCATTAATGACTTTAGGCTCAAGAGTCCTTGTTAGTCCTATTCTAATTATGAGATTGAGCCTCATACGTATGATATGTCATCACCCTTGGCCTCACCCTCGACACTCCCAAAATGGGTCGTATTTAAGCCCTTTTCAAAGACTATAAACATGAAAATATTGTCGAGCGATCGTGTTGCCCTTCACGCTCGCCAAATTAAAACTTGAAGGCACATCTATCCAGTGGTAGTTTACCCCTTTTTCGGTCTAGATGATCATTTGTACGAATAAAGGTATACTCTAGGAACTCTGATTCTCTAGAAGAGTATTCTCAGGTATAAGTTTAACCATTTTTCTAGCATGAGGGACTAAATTTATGAAAAAGGACCCCCCACGGAGTCCATAGTTAATCTCTTTTCAGACTCCCTAAAATTGAAAATATTGTCGAGTGACCTTGTTTCTTCACACTCGTTAAATTGGTCCTGAAGAACATCCCCTGCGGAGTCCATAGTTAAGCTCTTTTCATACTCCTTAAAATTGAAAAGATCATCGAGTGACCTTGTTCTTTCATGATCGTTAATTGGTTCAGAAAAAAATCTACTAGCATGAGTTTACCCCTTTTTTTGGTCTATAGATTAAGGAGGAAAAAGGTACACCTCGAGAGATTTGTATCGCTGGGAGATTTCTCCTAAGTAAATTTTACTTTTTCGGGCTAAGGAGACTAAATCTAGAAAAAGGCAACGAGTCCATAGTTAAGCTCTTTTCAGACTCCTTAAAATTGAAAATATTGTTGAGTGATCTTGTCTTTATCACACTCGCTAAAATGGTTTTGAATAGACATCTTTTCAATGCTAGTTTACCCCTTTTTCGAACTGAATAGACTACCTTCGAAAAAGGTTCCCCAGGGGAGTCTTCTTTTATTCTTTTTCAGACTCTCTAAAAATGAAAAACCACTGAGCTTACCTTCTCTGGGATCGTAAAAAATACATTGAAGGGGGTTTCATCGTGTTCTGCTAATCGCATTTGTGTCTCTACATCTTTGGACTAATGTCAACTCCATATTTCTCTCAACTGAACCTTTGAATCATTCCTTATACGCAAGCCTTGTAGCACTTTGCCTCTACGACCTGTCACCTTAACCCATGTAGGATTTTTCTCGAGTGTCTTTTTCCTGCGCATGTCTCCTTGCTCTGAGCATTAGTGTGTTCCTTGCACTTGGAAATAGTATGCTTGTGATACTCGTTCCTCCTTTGTAACATATCATTCTTTAATTATTTTTCAAGATCTTTCAAAATATTGAAAAAGACAAAAAAATCAAATATACCCCAAAAAGAGGATGGGAAAAGTATTTTCCTTTTATGGCAGCACAATAAGTCTCCCTTGGAAAAATCACATCCTTTCATTTGTTCATCAACATTTGGGATTTAATATGACCTTAGGAAGTTGTTCTCACTACATAGAGTTGTGTCCTCCTCCGTTTGGTTATTCTTACAAACACATGGATATTTTGTGTTGCCCCCTGCATCGTGAACTTATGTAAATGTCATGTTGCTTGAGTCTGATCATCTGTTCTGCTATTGTCCAAGGGAAGTTTTTACTCATCTTGAGTTGGCCCCTCTGTAGTTTGTCTCTTGCCCTCATGCCCGACCATCTTGAAAGTCCAGTCAAGTCCTTGTTCAAAATCTCTCAAGTTATCTGCCTGATCACCGAGATCCTCTTGTCTGTTCTCGACAATCCGTCAAAGACCTCTGGGTAGTGAAGTCATACACTCACATTACACTCCTACCTAAGTCTTGAAGATCTTGAAGTTGTTACTCGAGCTCTAAAGGCCTCATCTCCAACCATCAGGCATCATTGGCTTCTTGAAGATGGATACTATACATGTATATCTTTAATTTTGAGATGTAGATCTACTTTTTATTGCTCGTGGCTACACTTTATATAGCTATATGACATGGATCTACAGTTTATTTGATTGGAAGCCACAATTTATTTCATCCTGAGCATGGGTATGCCCGCCTCTGTGAGACAATTGTTATTTTGCAGATGGAAACTCCTGAACTCTGGTCTCGAGCTCACTCGCTTCGTACGTTGGTGAATATTTGTAATGTATTTCATCCATCATATGCTCTTATGACATCACACATTAGGGGGCATATGTTATAACCCTAAATTGCACCATACATGCATACCTGGCATCAAGCCATCTCACTTGCTATTTTTTCCAAGCCATCACTGAGCAAATCTTCTTAAAAACACTATTTTTGAATATGTATGTGCCCTGCACCACTACGTCCTGCATACAAACACTTGTTGCACCACTACAACTCATGTACATATGCTATCTTCACCATTACAGCCCGCATATACCCACAAATGTTGCTAAAATTAAAAAGTTGCAAGGAATTCATTGAGATTACGGGCTATTGGGTAGTTTCCCAACTGATCCACCACCTATAGCCCGTCACCCAACCGAATAACCATCCTTTTTTCATATAAAATGAGGTGTTGGGGACTAATTCCTAATCCAAGCATAAGAACAGTGAAACTCTGCCCCTTTCACATCCCCCTCCTTCCCCATAAAATTGCAGCTACCTTGTGAGTTTTGCATCAGAATTCCCATTCTTTCCCTTTGTCCTCCATCATAAACCTATGCCATTTCCTTAGAAGAAGTGTGAGAGGAGAAATATACGTGGAAGCACATTTGGATCTTGGTGAAGAGGAGCCCAGACTTCGAGGAGCAGTCACTGATCTCATTGTAAGTAAACTTTGTGATTCTAATAAAAGGAATATTTTTTATGTCCCGCCATATGATGTGTTCAATCATTATGTTTGATTTATGTTTTATTATGACATCTAACCCACTAATTCATATATGAGATGTATGTTTGTGGTTCCTTGTTTGTCTATTTGTGAATGCAAGTTGGCCTTGGGAGGAGACTTGTAGTCGAGGAGCAATCGAACGCAAAAGGATCGACACTAGACATAGAGTTTAAGGTAGAGTTACCATATATTTTTACTTTGTATTTTATGCATGAATGTGGGGTATATTCGGGGTAGTTATAAAAAGTAGGAGACTTTTAGACGGTTAGATATTTCTACATATTGAACCCCAGTGTAGTCCATAGGGGGGTTTTCCCGCTATAGTAATTTGCCAACTCAATTTCATTTACGAGAACATGTTTCTTCCACAAACCACATCCAACATGTAAGAGGCCATGTAGAATGAAGGAATATCTCCTCGTTTAGAATTTTGAGATTGGTCTATTCTAGTATTGATCTGCTTATATATAGTGGCACCCGAATTAAAGACACCTTCTGACACAGCCACAATGTAAGCTAAAGGCATCCAAGCTTCAATGAACCTGGAACAATCATTTTCACGATACAGTCTACAAAGAAAGGTCATCAGGTACATGTAGGGTTATCTTAAGCTTGTCACTCCATGCCATCCTAAAGTCTGGTTGATGAACTTCCTATCCTCTTTCTACCAGGATGCCACCAATTTGTTGGCATCATGTTTGACATGAGATTCTACCATGAAGTCAGTGTTCAATTTGAATTCTGGTTCTCAAAGTTTGTAATATGTATTAACCTCTATTGGTAAGAAACTTCCCACACACTACACATGTTCATCATTGATTAAACATTTTACTATGTCTTTGTGATTGATTATCCACTCTAAATCTTATACACAAGGAAAAACAAGGGACCCGGCAGCCACCATATGCAACAAAGAATGACCTATGTTTGGAAAAAACTTGTTGCCTATGACTCTAATGTTGGAGATATTTCACACCCACCTAGTATTTCTTTTATTAAGTTTATTATTCTATGTTGAGGGTGCCCATAGTTAGATATATTCTCTCCTAGATGAGAATATTCTCCTCTAGATTAGGGTTCCACATCCTCTTTAGTCTTGAGTTAGTTAAATCTCAGTTAGACTAGTGGAGTGCAGTCTTGCATGGAAACCTTAGTATTATCACCAAGTGTCTCATGCATACCTAGGTCTTATCACCATCACGGTGCACTTACCTTGTTATAATCACTAAGAAGGTTCCACACATTTGCATGCTATATTCTCTCCTCATTCCACTTGTGATTAGTGAGTTAACTAATGAATGCATGGCTAGTTAACTAAGACTAGGTGGTAGTTCACTCTAGAGTCTGTCTATGGGTGTTCACATCTCTCTATATCACTAATATGGTGCATTAGTTACTCATGTACCCTATATATATTTTAAATTATTCACTCCTTCTTTTGGTGTGGAGTACCGTTAAGACTATTCATTCTTTCTCTCAAGCTTGACCCTCTTTTCTTCTCTCTCACTATCTTTGTGTGATTTTTCTCCTAGATAGGTTCACTATGAAAACTTCACATGGTATCATAGCTTTGTTGCTAGGAGAATGTGCGTAGGCACTTTTTTTGCAGTTTCAGGAGGAATACAAAGTTAGATAGAATGGAGTTTTCACTGACAATTTTTCTTACGCTGCACAATTATTTGGAGTGGAAGACAAAGATTCTACTTCTTCTCAAAAGTAGAGGCTTATACCAAATAACCATGGAAACAAAATTAGAGCTTGATTTCTATGATGAGAAAAATAATTTTCTTAATAGACAATATATGGCCTTAGGATGTATATGCTTTTCTATTTCTCCTTAAATTCAATGTCATGTAGAGGATGAATCACTCTCAAATCCAAATGAATTATGGACCAGATTGGACGTTCTATTAAGGAATAAGGAATAATGTGAAGATTCCATGTAGGAGGTTGACAATACAAAGCCAACATAAAATCCTTCGAAATAACAATCTTCTCACAAGAGACTTGTACATGCGACATGCATGCATATCAGGAGCCACATGTAGAGAATCCCATGCATGCATCAAAGGAGCCACATGTAGAGAATCCCATGTATGCATCAAAGGAGCCACATGTAGAGACTCCCATACATGCATCTCAAGAGGCACATGTAGAGACTTCTACATGTGTCATGCATGCATCTCAAGAGCCACATGAAGAGACTTTTCCACATCCTCTTGTTCCAGAAATTTCAAATGATGTATGTTCCAAATTATATATTTTTCAAGAAAAAAAGGGGGGTGCGCACTTCATATTCAATTATGAAAATTTGCAGGAAAAAAAAAAAAAAAAAAAACCTGAATATTTGAATTCCTATCAGAAAAAAAAAATTCAAGAGATAAAATCATCCAAAATGAATTATGAGAAGTGAAGTTACCATCATTTTAAAATTAGCAAATTTTCATAGTTTTTCTAGAAATGGTTGTGTGATTTGCAAAGTTTCATCCAAAATTCACATTGTATGGGATTCGGATCTTCTTCTTTATAATAGGAGAATGTGGATATGTGTGGAAATATCACTTGTGCATCTACTTCATCATATCCATACAGAAATATGCATCTTCAATAAAAACTTCACCGAGCATAAACTTGCACATTCGCAAGGTCTCCTTGGAGTGAAAGATACAGTTGCTTAGCAACTGCCTTTCTTCCTTCTTAATTTTTGATGCATTGAACTTTGAGGGGGGATATTTCCCATGAGTTTTTACCTATTTTATAACTTTTTCATTGTTCATTGATTATATGCATTGTACAATGGGTACCTAACATGGCATTGGTTTCCATGACCCATCCATCATTTACACCCTAGTAGTGTTTAGCGAGGGTGTTGGAGATATTTCACACCCACCTAGTATTTATTTTCCTAAGATTACTAGTATATGTTGACGAAACCCATGGTCAGAGCAAGGATAATTTTAAGGATGGAAATTTATATTAAAATATAGAAACATGGGCTAATATTACTATTCCTTAATATGAAAAATATAAAATGTTTGGAAATAGTTTTGTAAAAATATTCAAATTTCTAAGGATTTTGTATAGTTTCTATTAAATTTTGGCAATTTGTAAGGCAAAATAATTTTATTCTATGGAATTTGGGAGAATCGTTTTTAGAAAAAATGGGAATTGGTGAATCTTTTTTGGGAAAAACATGGAAAATTATCCCATTGGTGAAATTTATCCCCTAAAATCATATATGGGTCAGATATATTCTCCCTATATGAGAATATTCTCCACTATATGAGGGCACCACATCCTCTTCAGTCTTGAGTCAGTTACACCTCAGATAGACTAATGGAGTGGATTCTTGCATGGAAACCTTGGTATTATCACCAAGTGTTGGATGCATACATTGGTATCATCACCATGAGGGTGAAATTGCCTTCGAATAATTATCAGGAAGGGAACACACATGTGAATGTTATATTCTCTCCTCACTCCACTTGTGATTAGTCATTTAAGTGATGAATTCATGGCCAGTTAACTAGGACTATGTGGCAGTTCACTCCAAAGTTTGTTTATGGGTGTTCACATATCTCTAGATCACTATTATGGAGCATTAGTTACTCATGTAGCCTATATGTATTGTAAATTATTAACTCTTTATTTGAGTGTGGAATACAATTAATACAATTCATTATTTATCTCAAGCTTGTCTCTATTCCCTTCTCTCTCACACAAGAATTTTTTTATTTTTCTACTAGCTAGGTTCACTATGAAAACTTCACATCTAATCATTGAGTCACTATGAGGTGTGAACTCTAGGTAGTATCATTTCTTGATTTTATTAAAAAATTCATTACAAGAAGGTAATGGTACATTGGACCTAGTGTCTGTCTCTATGTCCTTGTATAATGATCGTTGGTTGAATACATTCTTTAGTGGAACTCGGATTACGAGCTCCACTTTGGGGGTCTACTTCATTCCTTTAGTGGGGTCCATGTTCAATGCTTTAGCTAGCTGAGAACCTTCCCCCTTGGGTTTTTTTAGAGACTATTGGGTAGAAACTCTTCGAGACAACATTTTTCTACAATGAAACAACAACAATCAGTTCATAACTCATTCACATTATCTAAGAATCACGAAAATTGTTCAATTTAAATGTGTACCTAGTATAATGAGATAACTTGACATTACAAATTACCAGTTTCGAGATACAAAATACCTTGAATTGGCAAAGACACAATCGTAACACACACAATACTTGAACTTGATATCTTCACTTTGAAATCTCTCTTCACACAATCGATAAAAAGAATGCCCAAACATAAATAATTCATGCACATATAACTCACCTCCGTATTAGTAAAATATAGCTATCAAACACCAAGGTGTAGTAATATGTTTTAAATATTCAGGCTTGAATGCACCCACCTGCATGCCACACTTGAAATTAATTATTTTTGTCGCATGACGGTGTGGATATTCGTTTCTCAGTTCATCAAAAATTTCAAAAGAAGGTTATTTGGTGCACATTTCCTTTCCTATTCAGGGGTTGAAGTTTTGATATCATCGACCCCTTTCGATCCAACTTTTCTTTCAATGCTCATTGCCAATATTGAAAAAATTATATGTAAAAGCCACCCTTTTCATCGGTGCACAATGTCTTTTCTGAATGGTGATGTGTCGAGACGCGTGGACCCATACCGTGATGTGGCATATGATATGTTACCTAAATTAATGTTAGATGTGAATGAAGAGGTTTTTGTTGTAGGGCCTGATTGATCGAGGCATGGTGACATAGCCATGTGCAGGGATAACTCATAGGTGAAATTTTTTTTGAAAGCCCAATCCCATGTTTAAGCTTTCATCGACCACAATTAAAATGAAATGTATAATGAAAAAATAAGATTTAAAGTGGCTTCCATGGAGATCGGCCATTGACAGAAAAAAAAAAAAAAAAAATGTGCACTTGATCTTTTTTGGAACGAGGAAGGACAACATTGATAGAGCATCAACTATCTACAAAGAGACTTGCCTCTTTGGATTTCGCAAATGTGAAACTGAATTTGTTGATTGAAGATGAAGTCATCAATGTAATTGAATTGTGAAGATATTGTGTTTACAACATCCCCATAAAATCTTATAAATATTGATAAAATCAAGGAAATCGTACATATCTAATGTGGTGGTATGACATGGGTGGTGATGTGGCAAAGGGAAGATGCATTTGTGTGATGTGGTAGATGAAATGGTAGGTGATGTAGCAAGTGGTGTGGAAGGTATGAAAACCCATGTGGCAGTTGATGACAAAGTATGGAACTTATGTCTACCATATGATGTGGACGCTTCACTCACCAAAACCAAATTCATCCTATATTTATCTACCAACAGTCAGGATTAATCAAGGGCTCATATTAGATGATGTAAAATTGTTGGCACTCTTTTGATTTGATCGTTGTCATAAAGGATTAGATTATTTACATGCCTTTGAAAGATTAATCAATCGACATTGATGACCGATGTAAATCAGTGATTGGTGAAATATTTCATATGTTTATAAGTTGGTGCAAATATTTCGTCAATTCACAATGCTTTATTGTTGATCAACAAAATTGTCTCTCGAGTATCAGGGATTTTTGTTTTTAATGGGTTTTTCTTTTTCTTTTTACAAAACTTCTTAAGTCTTGACCCCTTTCTACTTCAATTTGGGAATTAGATGTGTTCTTCCATTTGGATTATCCTCTTTTCAATCTTAAAAGCCAACTAACTCAGTGAAACCAAAAGGGAAGCATAAAAAAAATGCAAGCAAGCTAAACCAACAAAAAGAGAGATAAAAATATAAAGTGGTACCCATTGAAATTCCTAATATTTCAAAGTTTTTTTTGAGGTCTCAACAAATGGCCATTCACTGCATGAATCCAAAATATTTGATCCTTACCTTAGCTATATCGATATAACAATTTCAGGAGGAAACTTTGATTCGAGACAACAACCCATAGACCATTTATAAATATGTATGCATATGATCTGGAGAATAACCAACCCTATTTGGTTATGCAGACTTGTTTTATTTTGTTCCTCTTTACCGCGAACCAATGAAACATGTCCTACCAAGCAAGAAATAGATATAAAATCACCACAGATGGGAGAAAATAAAACTTCCAACCTCTAAGTAATTGAGACCTTCTTCTTATGTCTCTCTATTGCTAGCGAGTGTCCATAGCCCCAACGAAGTCACCCTGATATCACAGACCTTGTTTCGCTACCAACGAGCATCCATAGCCTCGACGGAGATACATGCATACCCTCCCTAATATCAAAATTCTCTAATTGAAATATGCCTTCTTTTTCACCATTTTCTTTTGTTATGATATTTACTACAACGGGTATCCATTACTGGATATTTTTTGGAAAGGGCATGTATAAAACCAATAATGAGTCAAGGAGGAGGATATCTATTTCTTTGAAGAAAGGAACCCAATACTTAGGCCTTTTTTACAAAATTCTCACTAAGAGAGATAATATCATTTCTAGATCTATTGGTAGACATGGTTCCCTTCAAAATTTCAAACCATGAAATATACAATATGTGCATTCCTCAATTGATATGCATATAGAAGTGTAAATAATTCATGGGTTCAAATCTTTCGTTGAATGAATGCTCCTTAATTTTCTTCAGATGATCAAATTTTGGGATAAGAGTTCTTGTATCACCATGTTTCACTAGGAATTTTGAGAAGCAATAATATTTTCACCACTTATTAGGAAATTTTAACCAACAAAAAAGGAAAAAAAAACTACCAAACAAAACTATAATGAAGAAAACAAACAAAAACAAAGAAATCTATGGTATAAGGCTGCTCATATTGAACATCTAGGAAAATAATTTTTTAGGCTTTGGTCGAAATCTAGCTCACCCCTTAGGTTTTGCAATCATTATGTTTCCACCCTGATATTTTAGCGACTTGGTGTGAACCAAGACAAAGGATTTAAAACTTAGAATGCTTCCCTTTTGGCTCATTTACTTTATCCCATTTCAAAACCAGGTCTCCCACATCAAAATTTTTGTGTCTAGCATTGCGTTTGTAAAACTATATTTTAACCAATTATTGATGAGCTACAAATTCCTTCCTATCCCTTTCCCTTTCCCTTTCTTTTTCTAGCATAAGGAGTGTGTCATTATGTTGTTTCATTCTTGAGAGTGGTTGACCCCTAGAGGCCTAGGAGAGATGTAGAGATGGAAGATATATGTTGTTTGGTAAAATTGATTTTTTCCCATAAACTAGAAAGTATGGAGAATTCCCTAGGGATTCTTTAGGAGTTACCCTATCATCCCAAAGTTCATTTTGTAGGGTATTGTACCATTTTTTGTGATTTTTCATAATTGTCTTTTTTAGGATCCTGATCAGATTTTTGTTTTTTGATTTTGCGACACAATTCCCTTGTATGTATTAGTTAGTGGAGTACATTAATATGATCCCTTTATCTAATGAAAATTAATTCAGGAGAGTAGAGGAGAAGTAAATGACATTGTCAAAAACAAGGACAGATGGTACTCCAAACCTATTAATCAGGTGTTGTTCCAAAAAATGAATCACCACCTTTTCATTAATATGGGTAAGGAGAATGGATTTTGACCATAAGTTAAAGTAATATGCCACATTAAGTATGTACGTCTATTCTTTAGATGAATTTGGGTTAATTTCCCCTATGACATCTATCCCCCACTGCTCAAAAGGTATGGAAATTGTCACTGGCTGCAAAGGGATGGAGGATTTTTTCTCTTTTCCAGCACTCAGCTAGAAGAATTTACATGTTTTTACATGTGTGTGTGTGTGTCTGTGTCCCTAAATAAGGTTGGCCAATAGTAACATGCCCTTAAGATTTTATGGGTCATGGTATCACCTACAAAGCTTCTTCCTACTGGACCATCATGGAGCTCTTTCAACACCTTTTCCACATCTTCTTTTTCAATACATATAAGTAATTGTTGATATTAAGAGGGGGGGCGAATCGTTATTAAGTACAATTTAAAACTTTTAAAAAATTAACTTTTTAATCAAATAACTACATCTCAATATATAGTGAAGAGCAGAAGAAGAAGTGCATAATGCACAACAGATTTACATGGAAATCCATGGAATGTTTTTCTTATATAAAAAAAAAAAAAAAATTACATTCATAGGAAGCTATGAATTCCAATATTCTCTAGCTCCAACTAGAAGGAGGCTTCAACCCCCTAGTTTACAGGATCCAACCTAAAGGAAGCTACAACTCCCTAGATTCTCTAGCTCCAACTAGAAGGAGGCTCCAACCCCCTTTCCTTTCCCCATCCTTCCACCCACAAATATGTATATAAAATAATCAACCTATCACTATCACTGTCACTATCTCTGTCATTGTCACTATCTCTGTCACTATCATTAATACATCATTATCATCAAATAGGGTCAACATAGACAGTCACTATAACTATCATTGATACATCATTATCATCAAACTGGGTCCACATAGAGATCCTATGTCCACATGAGTCCACACATAAACCCCAAAAACCACATAGAACCCTGTGAAAAGAATAAACCTTTCATACTATAGAGAACCCATAGAAATGATGAAAACATCACCATAAGACTAGAAAATACCCTTCATAAGAGCTCCTTATACTCCCAGTTCCTTCGCTACCAAACTTTTTCTAAGAGATCACAAGCTCGGATATACTAAAAATGTGAAAATTCATCCTCTATTTATAGTAGTTTTGTCCCTATTTTTAGTTTTTGGGCCGACATGGATGAACTGTCCTCAATTTTCTAGTTGGGTTTTCAAACGAAAAAAAGTCATATCTCCTCATTCCTAGGGAGTTAGAGGTACTTGCATATACCATCGAAAATAATATATCCAACCATGTAACTTGTGCTTCCATTTGAGTTATTTATGTAGGGTAAAAATTCCCTCAAAGATAAGGTATCCAATTTGACCAAAAATAATACTTTCAACAATATCCATCTTGCAATCTCGATCTTAAACATCTGTAGGATTCTTCACTTGACCGTAGAGGATTCTTAACCACACCTCCAGGGATTTTTGTGGGATTCTTCAAAGTGTCTTCCCGTGAGGTCCATGCTTAAATCTATGCCATAAGGGGACCACTTTGGAGACTCCTTCAAGTAAACCTATAGGATTCATCATGTTGATCACAAATTACTAACTTTGAAATCAATGAGAACACCATTCAATAGTAATACCCCATAATAATTCTTAAGAAACAATACAGAGTTGATGAGATGATATCGAGAATATTTGAATCTAAGGACTCTTCTCTCCTTAAGGTTTAAATTCTCAGGACACATGCCATTATGAAGAAAGTAAGAGAGATCTGAATACCAAGAATCCTGACTCGGTGGAATATACAACACTCCACTTCACCACAAGGATAGTTCATTGTCCCATACTGACTCATTTGGTCCCAATAGGTCTTGAGACTCTATAGACAACTTACATAATCCTTGATCTCTAACTAACTTTGTTGGCTTAATTTCAAATTCAAATTATTGAATGAAATTCATTCGGTTTCCTCTCCTCTCACCCTTTTCTTGCTGTGTAAATAGTGATCTCCTCACGGGATGGGGCATTATAACTTTGGTATGGTTATTGAGGATGTAAGATCAACAATGCTTCATTGCTTTGCATACAACATAAGCTTGTTTGTATATATCAGGGTAATTGAGTTATGTCCCTTGCAGGTTGGTACTCATGAATGAAATGGGGGCCTCAATGTTGTCATCATCTTTTTGTGTTAGGACTATTGCTAGAGATTGATCAAAGGAAAATGTGTACATGAAGAAGTCCTTGGTGAAATCAAGACTGCGTAGGACTAGTGCTCGAGAAACCAAAACCTTGATTTTATCTAAATATTCTCTTTCTTCCTTATTCCATTCAAATTCTACATGTTTATATATCATTTTTTGCATTAGTTTGATTGTTTATGCGAAATCAAGAATATTTTTTCTCACGAAATTGATTTTCTTGAAAAATGACTACATATATTTGTTTTTATGTAGAAGAGAGTTGGGAAATTACATTAACATGCTAAGGATCAATTTTAATTCCATATTTAGAGATGATGTGACCCAAGATTTTCCCCTTGGTTATGCCAAATATGTTTATTTATTTATTTAGAGAAATTCCATATTTATTACATCTTTCAAAAAAATGGGTCAAGTGAGAAATATGATCTGATATGTTCTTAGAAGAGATTGTAACATTGTCCAAATAAAGTACTACACATTTGGTTATTAATACCCTGAAACCATGTCCATGTATCTTTGGAATATGGCTCCTACATTAATCATCCCAAAGGGCATGTGTTTATACGCGAAGGTTCCCCATTTATTCCAGAAAGTGGTTTTCAATCGATCTTCTTTTGAGACTAGAAATTGATTGATCCAGAAAACCCATCCAGAAGTGAGAGCATCTTAGATCCATACACTGTTTGCAAGAGTTGTTCCGTCGGGGGTACATGATAGTTATCTTTTTCAAAATATTTGTTCAAGTTTCTAAAATCCACATAGGTGGTGTTATCCTGACCTATTCTTTACCAGTACCATATTAGATACCCAAGACAAATGTCTTACCTTGAAGATAATCTTAGCATCAGACAATGTTTTAATATTTTTTTGCATTAAAGGTTCGAGAGACAGGTAGAATTTCCACAATTTCTATTGAAAAGGTTTGGCATCTTTCTTAAGAGGAATTGTGTGTTTGATAATCTTTGTGTCGTAATTTTTCATATATTGATATGACCATAAAAAATGTCCTTATATTATTTAAAAATCTTGAGGTAGGCTCTATTTTAATCAGTATATATTGATATACCAAGATTAATTTTCTTGGAGTTTTTCACCGGTACCTAGATTTATAACTTCATAAGCTAAACTAGAACTAACAATTTTCACATTTTTGGGATTTTTGATTTTTTCTCCCAGATAAAACAAGTTTTCTAAGTTGACCACTACCTTACGCATTATGTGAAGATTAGGGTTTTCAGCAAATTTGTTTTCCTTGGCTTCATATTCTTTGTCTTATTGTTCATTAATAATTGTTTCTTGAAACTCTTCATCATCAATGGCTAGGTCTCTAACGTTCTCTTCATTGGTTAGAAAGGATATGATTTGCTCATCTCCCTCAAATACTCTCTAATTGGTGATGTTTTCATGGAATGATGGTTTGTACAATTGTTATATAGTGAGCCTAGAGGCCTCATAGTCTTCAAGGGGAGACAACCTTGAGGCAACTATAGCAAGGGAATCAATGAGAAGGTTCTTGGACAAGGGAATAGTAGTGATATTGAATGCTATAAAATTATCCACCGATCTATGTGCTTCCTACTGATAGCTCCTTAAATGTGGTGAATTCCCAAATACAACAATTTCTTTTATGTTCAAATCAATGGACTTTTTAAGACCTTGGACCAAAGCCTTGTACTCACTTATGTTATTGGTACACTCAAATTCAAGCCTACATGATAAAAAATTGTGCTTACTGGTTGGGTAAATAAATATACACTCAACCCTATCTCCTTCATGTGATTTGGATCCTTTGCAGAAGAGAGTCTAGATCTCAAAGGGGAAATTAGGCACTTTTTTCTTGGTGTCAGTGATTGAATTTTTAGTTTCATTTCCAATGTGTCAATTGGGAAACATTAGTCTGAGTTGTTGTAATTTTCAGTTATTGTATGATTTTCTTGTATCAACAATTATAACTTCTGTGTGAATGAAATTTCATACATGCAAGGTGTAAAATTCCCAAAATATGAGTCACAAGAGTAGTTTCCTAGAATGGGAAACTCGTTTGAAGATGGTTCATTGGGAGCCTCCAAATCAGTGACAGTCTGTTTTAAGTATTTCTCCTAATCAATCCTTATCTTGTTGGTCTACCCATTCCAAGGAAACCAAAGGTGAGACTAGTTGGTACTAAAATATCCCTATAATTTGTATGACTGGTCTCGACTAAGCAACATCCCATATGCCTATGGGATATCCACAACTATAATAACGATTACTCAATGGTGGATCTTTGGGTTTTAATCAATTTGAATCATAACATCCTTTAATTCCCCAATGACTTTAACTTCATTTATATCCAATTGTATAATATGTGTTTCACTTTAAGGAGTTGCATTTAAGTTTTTTCACAAATAATAAGGAATAACATTCGTTGATGCCCCTGAGTCAACTACAAAATTGTATATATTTCTATTGAAAATTTCAAATGTCAACAAGAAAGGAGGAATGCATGGCTTGGACTTATTATATGTAGATGTTGAATTCATTGCTGAATTTTTAGTTTCCCCTAATGTTATATTGCTTAATTTTTTATTGGGGATGATCGGTTGGTTGTTTTCTTCCTTTAACGCTTAGATTAGCAATTTTTTTTGTTGTGGAATCCTACAAAGATCCATAAAAAAAATATTGTCTTTCATTTTCCTTATGTCCTCTACCAAATTATAGTCTAATTTTGTTGACCCATGTGCTACAAATTTAGGAGCATAGTTGAGTACAAGGGAAGGTTTGGTCAAGGAAGCTAAGTTATCAGTATTTTTAGGGGCCTGAGCTATGACTAGGTAGTTTTTAGAAACAATACCCTTTCTCCTTGTTTGTAAAACCAAAGTTTCACCAACCAACTCCTCTTCTTTAGTGAGGTTACCTCCAAGCATAATATGGTTTACATAACATTAAACCATAGTTGTTTCTTTTCTTTTTTCATTGCATTCTTCATCTCTAGTGTTGGATGATGGGTCATTTGCCTTACCCATTAAAGCACACCCATCTAATAAATGGGTTTCCATAAAATTCATGGCGTTTATCCATTGAGGACAATAATTTTCAGCATGATTTTCTTGATGATAACTACAAAAGGAATATGAAGCCACATATCCTAAATCGATGTTCATATTTGCAGGAGGACATTCTATGGTGTTGAAAGGAGGTGGTATATTAAAAAATGGTCTATAAGGCCTTTGGTTGGTTGTACCTTCTCCTACATTTCTTTAGATATATACAATTTAATTTAACAACTTATTGATCATTCTTTGTAAACTTTCAATGTCGACACCATATTTTTCATTGTTTTGATTATCATGTTTCCCTTGTGGTCTGGTTAACAAAAGTCCCATTTTAGGTTTTTTTGTTTCTTTCTTTCTGAGAGAAATTTGACTTTCTTTGTACCCTTTCATCTAAAACTTAATGGTTTAAGATTCTTCAAATATTTCTTCTAGGTTGTGTTTGGTAGCTATCTTAACAAACATGGAAATAGAAGCTACTAGAGAATTTGCATATACTTCAATTTGTAACTACCAGGCAAGTTTTTTATCTTGTTGAAATTTTTTCAGGATCATGGTAAAATGTTGGTTAAAATCCTTAACTTTATCCCTAGGGCCCATAGTTTTAGTGAACAGTTCAGTAATTAGAGCTCTAGATGTGGTTTTGTTTGCAAACTTGTCTAAGAAGTCCTTTTGGAATTTGGTCCAGCTAGTTATAGAACAATCTAGGAGGTTGAAATTGCAGGTGGAAGAGGGATTTTCAAAAGTGTAAGGGAAAAATTGACATACTACATCCTCATGTTGTACATTCATCAATCAGATAACCAATATAAATTTCTTAATATGATCTTTGTAATGATCCGAAGCCATTATGCCAGGAACATCACAGTTTTGGGTGTCTTTAAACTTTATTGGTTGTGGTATTTCCTCAAACACTTTGCTGACGTACTTGTTTAGATGTGTTTACTTGTTGAATGGCATCTTGATTTTGGCCTTAGGGCTTACTAATGTGTTTATATGAGTTTTTGCAACAATAAACAAGAATATACAATCATGGACATATCTCAACCATATGAAATATGATAGACAAGCCAAAACATCTCAAATATGCTTTTATTCATGAAATAGAGAAACCTGCTACAATGAAGATGTCGATCTGGAATGCTCAAGAGATGGATAAGAAGATAGACGATAGAGCTTCTACACAATTCTCCAATAGAAGACTACAATAAGCCTACAAAGGCTGGATACACAATAATGACTTAATACAAGTAGATCTGGGCCATAAGAATGATATACCCCCAAGATGGGATGTGCCACGCCCTACTGGATAGCTAAAGCTCCTCAACAATTTGGCCTTCCTGCCAAAAGTGTCAAATCACCCCAAGAAATATGCCAAATAATAGATTGGGAAAATGTAAGCACAACCCAAGTGCTCAAATATCCAAAGCCACTCTCCAACCCTATGGATCTAATTCTCCTCAAGAAATGGTGTGGCCCCCCTAGATGCCTGAAACCTTAATAATTCGGCCTCTCTCCTAGAGACCTCCAACAGCTCCACCAATCCACTAGAATGATAGATCGGGGCACGGCAATGAAAACCCAAGTGCTCAACTGGGCAAGATACCTGCTAGATCCTTAGATATAGCTACCCTCCAAATAATGGTGCGCCCTCCTCTTAGGGAAATCGTCCCTCTCTCAATGCCAATCAATCCTCCATAAGAATACCTCCAAAAATTTCCAATAATGGTGCTATGGTACCTGCAAGGGAAACCCAATACCTGGAATTTCCGAAATCTCTTCTCCTCAGCTAGAATGAATCCTCCCTCAATGGATGGTGTGCCCCTCCTACTGGGAACCCTCAACTGGTGCACCCTTCATCTATCTGCACATGTAACTGATGTGAACTCCTCCTGCAACTGAGTAGATCTGGAACTAGAATGTGTGGGAGTGTATTTCATCTCTGAGACCAAGCTTGGGACAAGCAAGGTGGAATATTTCACCATCAAATCGTCCTCTAGGGTTTGTTAAGTCAAAACGCTCAAAACCCCCAATGCTAGGCTCACTACCCTCAAAAGCCATATAACAAAATATGATCATACATGAATGAATGAGTAGAGGCCCTTGACTTTCTTTTATACTTTTTTCTCTCCTTGTCCCTCCAAAGTGACTTTCATTTTATTAATAATTAATTAATTAATTAAATCACTTTATTTAATTAATTAACCTTTTTAGCTTTGAAAAACACCTTATCTCTCCTTGTGGCTTCCCAGGCCACTAAAAGTCACTTCTCACCATCCCATCCTGTAGTGTTGCTTCTCCTAATTCCAATGAGCTATTAAAATGAGAGGTTCCTCCAAGAAATGTGCCCAAAATGACCTCTTCAGTGAATTCAATTAACTTATGCGCTCAAAATAGTCAAAATCATGGAAATTGTCGGAATGCCACGGAACCAAAGCCAATTTGTGCGGAATGGATCATAATGATGAAATAGGATGAGTAATGCAATCTAGACCCCAAAATGCCTCTCAATAACCCCTATACTCACTATAACATCCATCTGGCTACTCTGGTCATCATAAACCTCTACACTGTGATGATTTCCCAAAGTGGGGACATTATAGTCCTCCCTGCGAGAAAATTGCTTATCCTCAAGCAATAACCAAATCCCTTCAAATAAAATACCAGGATCCCATGTCCACCTATGGGATACGCAGTAGAACTCATCCAAGGATAAACATGCATACTCTCTTCCCCCAGGGTCCCATGTCAACTCATGAACTACTAGCCCCTGGGAAGTATAACCCTGAAATATACCAACTCTGGGAGTCTCCTACATATGACACATGGGCTCATCTCGGAATGAATCCATCCTCCAAGTCTCTACCAATATCCATACGACCCCCATCAACTGCACATGTTGATGCCAAAATGAGGTGTTGCAAGACCTCCATGAGACACTTGCAATTGATGTGCTCCTCTTGACACTAAAGCTCAATGGAAAGTTAGAAAAACTTCCCCCTACAAAGGTCGACTCGCCTCTGTCAGTTAGTGAAATTCCCAAACCTAAAATCCCTGGGTCCCATGCTAACCTCTATCGAATATCACCCTATTGGCCCTGCACTACTCTGACCATGACTATCTGCCCCCTACATACATCTTGAGTCCTCCTCTCCTGGGTCCTCCAGCTAAAATACCTGTGACTATTGGACCTACTCTCCAAAAAATGTATCAGTAAAGACATCTTTGTAGAGGAAGTATCTGTCCACCCATCTCCACGTTCGATCATGATGACCAGGAGTGAAAATATGCCTCGCTCCATCAGAAAAATCCTTGTAGGCCCACTCCAAACCAACCCATGGTGGCATATGTGGCTCTTTGGCACAACCTGGGTCACCCTGTAGTAAGACATCTTGCTAACCAAATGAACACCCAGATCCCATGGTGAACTTGGAAGTTTATCACTTCCAATCTCCTCTAACTACTCCTGTGTGTGACTGGTCACTGTCAGAAGCCCTCTATGCTCATCTTCTATCTCTGGGCCCATGATGCTCACCATCACACACCAAGTCTCAACTAGCTGCCTATGATGATCCACCTCTATCTGATAGGATGTCGTAAAGATACTCCTGTCAGGTGGTCTTGGCCTAGCCACTGCCCATGTCCTCATCCATGGCCAATCCTTCCTTATGTTGTTGCCTATGATAAAAATGTCGAGAAAGGATAAAAAAAACATCTGTAGTTTTCCATAGGACTGAAAAATACTACATGTCTTGGTCAATCCCAAGGATTTGACCAAAAGAATGTATACCGATACCCATCATAACTACTCGCCTATAGTCATCACTAAACCCCAATCATTAGGTACAATTGGATGTAACTCCATCTGCTAGTAAACCACTCTCCATCCCTCATCCCCCATGTCCCTACTAAAATGGTGAAGGTGAGGTCTCATAACTATGTGATGCCACCATGAAGTGGCATCTGCATGCTTCCCTAAGTGTGTCTCCTCCCTGCAAGGCAATACACCCCTCTGAATCCCATCATAAATCTTGGCATGCCCCTGTGAGCTATCACTCACCACTGTATTCTCTGACATAATCATGTTGTCTCCCGTAGACTCTTATTGCATCGTAGATCCTAGGCATACTATTGGATCAACCTCTACATGGAGATCAACTGCTCTCGGAAGACAAATGGAAGTGTCCTCCATCAATTGGTGCTAATCTATTAGATCAATAACAATCCTCTATAAACATGACTGATTGATACATCTGAGTGTCCACTAAGATAGATGAAGTGGATCTCTAATGAATCTTCTCAAGAGACTCATCTGAACTAGAATCTGATTCTTGAAGGGTTGTCTGTGTGCCTCTCAAGAATCCTTGAGTTCTCTCCAACTCCTAAGTGAGTCGGTCCATCTCCTACTCCTGCTCCCTCAGAGCCTCATGATACATATCACCAACCCTCAATAGATAATCTCTATCAGTAAATAACAGTTGGTAGTCATTCCTCATCACAGATACTCTCTCCCTTGTCTGTACTCCTTGTATCTCCTCTTGGATCGGTGGATCTACATGTTTGTGGTGTGCATCCCTCACACAAGGCTCATCAATCCTATCTGACATGCCACTAACCTCCTCATGTGACGTGGCTATCAGGGGTGTCTACAAGGATGAAAGATGTGTCATGGCCTTCATAGGAAGCTCATCATCTCGAGGTGCTAACACTTGTGACTCCTCACTAGTGTCACCATTCTATTGAGGCATAAGGTCATCAGTGGTATGTGATATGTCCGTTGAGACACTGGTGCTATTGTCTTGTCCATCCAACTGCCTATCCACTACACAAGGGTTATTCGCCTCCTCAAGTGTTCTAGTAACATCATCCTTTGTACAAGAGTCACTATCAATAGCCTCTGTGCAAGAGTCAATATCATCATCAGACCATCCCAAATCATCATCTATCGCTCCATCCTCACTCATCTCATCATCACAGTCATAGTGTGCCTCAATAGTGTGCTTCTGGTTCTTACCCCTACACCTATGATCTGGTTCCCAAGGCACCTTGCAACTGTATCAAAGTTGTGTGCTCCTAATGGGTGTGGGGTTTTTAATGGGCAGGGTTCCCCCAATAGGCTGCTATGATTTCCTCCCTTTAATTGAGCCAATGTGCAATCTTATTTTTGTTCCAACTAGGATTTTTATAGGATAGGAACCATTGGAATGTTATTACCCCTTTGAATTTATTGATGGTTTCATATTCCCTCTGACACTCCTCAATCCTATTAACAATATCCATATCCTCTTATGGAAGACCCCTCTATGGTTCTGCATGCATGTGCTAATTCCCACTGGCTGGAAGGAATCTAAGCTACGATACCATTGTAATGATCCCAATCCATTATGATAGGAACATCACGGTTTTGGGTGTCTTTAAAACTTTATTGGTTGTGGTATTTCCTCAAACACTTCGTTGACCTACTTGTTTAGATGTGTTTACTTGTTGAATGGCCTCTTGATTTCAGCCTTAGGGTTTACTGATGTGTTTCTATGAGTGTTTGCAGCAATAAACAAGAAGATACAATCATGGACATACCTCAACCATATGAAATATGATAGACAAGCCAAAACATCTCAAATCTACTTTTATTCATGAAATAGAGAAACCTGCTACAATGAAGATGCCAATATGGAATGCTCAACAAATGGCTAAGAAGATAGACAATAGAGATGCTACAAAATGCTTCAATAGAAGACTACAATAAGCCTCTAAAGGCTGGATACACAATGAGGACTGAATACAAGTAGATCTAGGCCTTAAGAATGTTAAACCCCCAAGCTGGAATGTGCCACGCCCTGCTGGATAGATGAAGCTCCTCAACAATTCGGCCCTGCTACCAAAAGTGTCCAATCACCCAAAGAAATATGCCAAATGATTGATCGGGCAGCTGTAAGCACATCTCAGATGCTCAAATATCCAAAGCCACTCTCCAACCCTATGGATCTAATTCTCTTGAAGGAATGGTGCGCCCCCCCCTAGATTCCTGAAACCCTAATAATTCATCCTCTCTCCTAGAGACCTCCAACAGCTCCACCAATCCACTAGAATGATAGATCGGGGCATGACAATGAAAACCCAAGTGCTCAACTGGGAAAGATACCTACTAGATCCTTAGATCTAGCTACCCTCTAAATAATGGTGCGCCCTCCACTTAGGGAAATTGTCCCTCTCTCAATGCCAATCAATCCTCCATAAGAATACCTCCAAAAAATTCCAATAATGGCGCTATGGTACCTGCAAGGAAAACACAATACCTAGAATTCCCAAAATCTCTTCTCCTCGGCTAGAATGAATCCTCTCTCAATGGATGTTGTGCCCCTCCTGCTGGAAACCCTCAACTGGTGCACCCTTCATCTATATGCACATGTAACTGATGTAGAATCCTCCTACAACTAAGTATATATTTCACCACCGAATCGACCTCTAGGGTTTTTTAAGTCAAAACCCTCAAAACCCCCAATGCTAGGCTCACTAGCTAAAAGCCAGATATCAAAATATGATCATACATGAATAAATGAGTAGAGTACCTTACCTTTCCTTTATACTTTTTTCTCTCCTTGTCCCTCCAAAGTGACTTTCATTTTATTAATATTTTATTAATTAATTAAATCACTTTAATTAAATAATTAATCTTTTTACCTCTAAAAAACACCTTATCTCTCCTTCTGACTTCCCAGGCCAATGAAAGTCACTTCTCACCATCCCATTCTATAGTGTTTCTTCTCCCAATTCTAATGAGCTATTACACTAAGAGGTTCCTCCAAGTAATGTGCCCAAAATGACCTCTTCAATGAACTCAATTAACTTATGGCTCAAAATAGTCAAAATCATGGAAATCGTTGGAATGCCATGGAACCAAAGGCAATCTGTGCGGAATGTCTCATAATGATGAACTAGGATGAGTAATGCAAGTTGGACCCCACAATGCCTCTCAATAACCACTGTACTTTCTATAACATCCATCTAGCTACTATGGTCATCATAAACCTCTACACTATGATGATGTCCCAAAGTGGGGACATTAAAATCTTCTGGCAACTCGGATGTCTCAAGATCAAAATTAGGGAGTAGTTTCTCTGGATGCCTTAGTAATTTATGTAAATGACCAGGTAAGGCCAAGGCATATCTAGCCAAACAAGGTTGGTTATTCCCAGGTTGTTTATTTCCTTCCTATGAATTTTCATTATTTTCACGCATGTGATATGATTCATAGTCTAAAGATTCTAAATCAGATTCTTCTTCTTCTGACTCTAGGTCTTCTACTTTAGAATAAGTACTGACAGGTGGTTAAAGGGTTGGTGTGTTAGGGATTAAGCCAAAGGGTTGTTCTATTTCAATTAAGGAAAATTCCACTAAGTCTTTGACGGTGTGTATGAAGGTATGTTCAACTATAGATACAACGGGTCTTACAGTTCTTCTTTTCCAAGGGAGTAATGGATTTAAATGTAATGTTCCTATCTGCCTAGCGTGCACTCTAGTTATTCTCCTAAATGCATTCACTTCCTCATGGGAAATGATGTATTGCATTTGAAGGTGATAATCAGTGTTATACTCAACCCAAGGTGAGATACTAGAAGTGGGATTATCTTCCTTATGTGGGCTTCTTTGATGAATTTCCATTCATCAGGTCCTCCTTCTAGCGCCAATTTTGGTGAGGGGGTTGTATTCCCTTTGAATCAATAGTAGGAATCACATCCAAGGACGAGGCCCAATTAGACTCTTCCCCATTTGGAATAGTGTGATCCTATTGATTAATGGTATGATAGTCATTCGATGAGATTTAATGATTGCTTGTTTTGTTTCAAATGTGTTTCTTGAACTATTCAATTACCTTTTCTCTTTCTTATTTACATTATTTTATGTTTAATTACAAAGGGGAACAAGAATAAAAAAAATAATTAGATTTGTTGGGGAAATCTATGCCCAAGATAACCCTTAACAATGATAGGTAAGCAATATCTACAATTAAATCCCTCTAGCACTAATACCAAATGACATTTATCAATCGCTGGATATACCTAAGGAACATAAATAAATAACATGCATGTATAAATATATGAGGAAAGAGAAGCAAGAATTAATTATGATTTTTTCTCAATTTACATAACATAGAGAATTAAATAACATTAGATTTCACCAAACTTTATCTAGATATTTCTTAACCAATCAAGATAACTAGAAACAATTAAGATCTTACTAGATTCTTGTAGCTTTCAATAATAATGTATAACAATCCACTGATAATATGACAACCATAGATTTGGTAAAACTCCTTGGATCCTTCTAAGCTTTTGAATTAACTTTGGAAAATAGTTTTCACTTGCATCAACCCAAAATTTTATTACAAAAGACAATGACCCCAAATGCATAGTCAATTATCTTATTTATCAAAAATTAAACTATCTAAAAATAGTACTACTGCTATTTTAAGCAAACACAGAAAGAAATGGACTCATCCATGTGTTTTCTTCTAGTTATTCCTTAGTTATCAGGTGAATAATCCATTGGATTCACCTTGTCATACTTGACCCACTGGGACAAGAGGTCCTCACACATGCATGTAAGGGAAGTGATGTTTATCCATGGGTGTGTTGAGTAATTCCCTCATCTCTCTAGTGTGTTGTTTATACTTGTCCACCTTAATGGCCACACACTCTAGAATGATCGTTTTTTTGATGGTCTCTTCCATAAACTTTTTAAATTTCCCTCATGCCAAGGTGGTCATATTGTGGACGTTTGACTCATATTTTGGTTCACTATCTATGAGATACTTCAATATGTCACTGGTGTCTCGAAAATATTTTTGTGATCCGAACTCAGGAAAATGGATTTTTGTCGTCTTCCCATCATTTTTCCTCTAACTCTTGAGGAATTTGTCCCACCTTTCCTGCATATTTTTCTTTGGTTCAACAATGGCGTGAACCTAATAATGTACTTCCCTCAGTATCTTATACATGTTGTCATCAATGAGCATTCCGATAACATTCTCTTCCTCTCCTTGTTTTTCCTAAATTTCTCTAATGTACTCGATCTGGCTCAAGGTTCTATTTTCTTTCTAAGTTTACTTCAACATCTCCTTATTTGATACAAATCACAAGAAGGTTTCCTCTTGATAATTTATGAATTTTTCAATAAATACATTCCTGACCAACTTATATCCTCCATGATCCTCTAAGAAGTCATCTCTTAGGATCACCACTTCCTGTGTGGTATCCTTGTAGTAATCCACTTGATGCATGATATATTCTGATTTTTTCCTCATGGTAGAAGACTCTCTCTCATATTCTTTGGCTTTTTTAATCGTGGCCTGAGATATATCCAACCTTGCACCTAATAGTTCACTAAATTTATCCTTCTTTGTGTCTAACATAGTTTCATCAATGGTCTTAAACATAGTGTTGTCTAAAGTTAGTTTTCTTTTCATACTTGTTCATCTTATTGAAACTTGTCTTTTCTTGTTATAATCTATGGCCTTGATGTCGACATCTTCGTCTAATGGCTCTAGTATTAGCTTCTCACCCCATGCCATCATATTCTCCATGCTTCTTGAGGTATGAAAGTGTGTCACAATAGGTTTTTTTCCTTTACCTATTTACAATCTCTGACCTACCAACTCCTTTGTCTTCTTAGTGTTTGGCTCTTGGGGGGGGGTCTTTTTTCTATCGACACTACTTGTTGTGTTATTTCCTTGGGAAAAGAAATGGTTGGTGGATTGATAATTGTTTCTTCATTTTTTGGAGTAGTGGTTTTCTCCTTTGTCTTCTCACCCTCACTTGTTCTCTTTTCTTGTTGCTATTCACTTTATCCCTCTATCTCATATTTCTCTTACTCAAGAGTTGTGTTATCTGGACTATGTTCCTTGTTCTCATTTTCATATTCATTCTCCTATGTTTTTTCCTCCTTGAGTGGTTGTGGCCCTCTTTCATCTAATGATGTGGTTTTCTCAACTATAGTTTTTTCTAAGGATGTTCTCTCTAGTGCTGGCTTGGTTGAAAGTGAACCTACATTTTTTGGATTGGACTCATGCAAAATTGGGACCTTCATTGTACTTATATCATCATCATTTTCATCTAATATACTTAGTTCCACAATTATAGGATCAAGGATTCCTATGAAAGGTACTTCCTTCAATGCCTTAGATTATATCACCGGTTCCAGTTGTCCTCCTTGTACCTACTTTGTATCTAGTTCTAGTTGTGTGTTGATTCTCTTTGAGGGTCCTTCTCTTCCTTTTTCCTTTCCTTCTCTTCTTCAACTTTTCTTTGTTGTTCTAGCTCTTCTAATAACATCTTCTCCTCTTCCCCGTGAAATTCATGTTCAACCTCTTCCTTAAGTCTTGCTTACTTAATTCTTCTATATTACTCATTTTCTATCTCAGTTACTACCTATTCTCATATAACATCCTCGACAATTTGATTAATAATCTCTACTTGTCCATCCATGTACAAAGCTTTAAATATAGTAAGGTCAGGTTGGTATTTTCCTTGAACGAACTCATCCCAACTATGAGCATTTTCTATAAAGACCTCATCATAAAACTTGTCATCATCATGGGGCCAATACATCATTACTTTTTCAACATGTTTTACAACTGATCCTTTATAATCATGTATGTCGTATCTACCAGTTTCAAACCCATATTATAAGTGGTTCAGACCTTCTTGTTTTTCTTGTGTGGTGTCCTTGACAAATTAGTATCCCAACTTAAATCTGTAAGGGATAAAAACACGTTTTTTTATCTTTGACAAGAGATGCTTTAAACCCTTGTAGGATGTTCTAGTAATTGCCAATATCTCTAGTATGTAAGATGGAAGTAAGTGTGGGGCCCCTGTGACTTAAAAAATCCTAAAGTAGGTGCATTTTTCTTCCAACTACCAGTTTCCAATTAGGGAGATGATCTTTTTGGCCTTTTCTGAAAGTCGTTAACATTCTTGGCGAAAAATAATGAAGTATGATTTAATCAGAAACAAGTCACAGATCATGGGATATTATTTCTTATACCTATTCTCCCATAAAATATTGAATTATGCATGCACAAGGATTTCATACATGTTCCAACTCAAACTCTTTTATGAAAACACATTTCATGCACAAACCACATCCAATAGATAAGAAGCCATGTAGAATGAAGACACATCTCATGGTTCAAGGTTATGAGCTTGGTATATTCTAGCACTGAGATTCTTAGATATAATGACACCCCAAATAAATACACCTCCTCATGATACATTCATAGTGTAAGCTAAAGGATTCCATGCTTCCGTGAACTTGGAACACTCATTTTCACTATATAAACTACAAATCAAGGCCATCAGGTACATGTAGGGTTCTCTTAAGTTTTTCACTCCATACCATCCTAAAGTCCGATTGATGAAATTCATATCCTTTTTCCACCAAGGTCCCACCAATTTTATAGCATCATGTTTGACATGAAATTCTATCAACCCCTTTAAAGATAACTTTTGTTTCAATGATCATCACCAATCCCGGAGCACAAATCACCCTTTTCATCGGAGCACAATGTCTTTTCCAAGCGATGATGTGTCGAGACACATGGACTCGTACTGTGACGTCACATATGATACATCAACTAAAATATTAGAAGGGAATGAAGAGGTTGTCGTGGCGAGGTCGGATTGGTCAGGGCATGATGACATAGCCATGTGCGGGGATGGATCATAGGAGAAAATAAAATATGAAACTCCAATCTTGCGTTTAAACATTCGGTGGTCATTCGTCCCACATTTGCCAATAAAGGTCGATGCCAATAAAGCATAGGCATCTTTAGCTTTTGTAAATGTTAGAAATAAATTTTTCGATCGTCGATGTGAATTGTGAAGCATTTGTGTTTCCAATGACCCCATAAAATATTCAGAATCCCGATAAGATAAAGGAAACCATATATATATAACATAGCGGTCTGACATGCGTGGTGGCGTGGCAAGATGACGTGGTAGTTACGAAAACCCATGTAGAAGGTGATGAGGCAATACAAATATTATGTCTACCATATGATGTGGACGCATGACTTTCCAAAATCAAATGCATCCCATCTTTATCTGCCAACGGTCAAGATTAATCAAGTGCTCGTATCGTATGACCGAGAATTGTTCGCTCTCTTTGGATTTGATCGGCGTCAGCGAGGTTTAGATTCTTTCCATGATGTCGATGATCGATGTAAATCGGTGATCAGTGAAATATTTCATATATTTGAAGTTTACACAAATATTTCGTCGACGCCCAATGCAACATCGATAATCATCATAATTTTCCATCAAGGATCAGGGAAAAACAAAGTTTTAATTGGTTTTTGTTTCTTTTAACAAAATTTCTCAAGTCCCGACCCCTTTCTACTTCAATTTGAGAATCAAATGTGTTCTTCCACTTGGATTATCCTCTTTTCAAGATTAAAACACAACAGTTGACCGAGCGAAACCAAAAGGGAAGCATAAAACAAAAATTTAAGCAAGTTAAACCAATAACAAAGGAGATCAAAATATAAAGTGGTACCCATTGAAATTACTAATATTTCAAAGGGTGTGTTAAGGTGTCAAAACCTTTTTCATTGAGCCTTTTATCCTCTGACTGGTTATTCTTCCAGTCACTATGGAGATTCTATTGATAACTCCTATGGCACATACTTATGTCATTGTTCATTTTTTATTCTATGCTTTTTAAGTCACTTTTTGTGTCATGCTTTTAAACATGGAGATTCTATTGATAACTCCTATAGCACAGACTTATGTCATTGTTCATTCTTGATTCTATGCTTCCCAAGTCACTTTCTGTGTCATGCTTTTAAATATGGAGATTCTATTGATAACTCCTATGGCACAGACTTATGTCATTGTTCATTCTTGATTCTATGCTTCCCAAGTCACTTTTTGTGTCATGCTTTTAAACATGGAGATTTTATTGCATAGACTTATGTCATTGTTCATTCTTGATTCTATGCTTCCCAAGTCACTTTTTGTGTGATGCTTTTGTTTAAGGGATGTTTTATCCTACGCTGACCATTCCTCAGAATTATTAACTTTTCATGTCAACCTTCCCATGACAAGTACTTCTTAGAATAAAAAATAATATGGGTCTTATACTCACGCTAGTATGGAAGGTCCCCATTGACTTCCTTCTAGCATGCCAACTCTTATTGACTACAACACATTACTCTAATAGATTGACCTAGAGTAGTACTATATGCCTATTTTCCTCATTGATAGGTTACCTTCTGATCAATAGATGAAAATTCATCATTGGTCATTGATTGAGAGGTTTCCCATGTGTTCGACGTCATGACCTCTATTAATATTTTTGGATTTATGTAGTGCCTTGGGTTATATTTTCCTCATTGGTGGAATTCCTCGCCTCTGTCAGTGGTTTTCATTATTGCCCATTGCTTAGAGGGTATCTTCCATGCACTATTCCATTTGGTGCATGTGAGAGATGTACCTGGTGGTGTTTTTGTCCAATCATTTATTCGAGTCCTTCAAAATATATTCCCTTCTATTGTTCCTCATGTTGGATGATGGGGTATTCCTTAATTCCCTCTTTCTAGTGGATCTCTTCACATCGATTTTAGCCAATTTTCTCTAGGATCAGAATCTAGAGTATTTTCAGTACCAAGTTATGGCTTGTAGTCATTAGTGGCAGGTTCCCTCACTATTGAAAGTGTGAATACATCAATATCCCATGATCAATATATTCTACAAGTGTTCGACGGCATTTCATCAAATGGTGTCTCACTATGTTCAACTTCAACTCATTTATTCACATGGTGTACACTCGTACCATTAGTGATTTGTTTTGAATACCTCGAGTCTGTAGTAGCATCACCTCTTTTATGCTCTTGCCCAAGTTTCATTGGATAGTCCCACTCCCTACATGACATTGGTACTTGAGGAGGATCAATTTTTTTATCTCTTTGATTACATATATTATCTTCTCATTTTGAAACATAGATCCCCTGTGTATTTGTTTGTGGATATGGTCTCTTTTGACATGGATCCACTGTCTACTCATTTTTTGTGGCCATGATCACTACTTGTATACATAATTCATGGATCCACTATATAGTTGATTTGGAAACCATGCTTTCATCACTCCTGAGCATGGATATGCCTGCCTTGGGAAGAGAGTAATCTCATCCTTGGTTTCTTCTGCAACTACTATTCTGGTTCATTGTTTGGTGAGCTTTTCATGGGCCCATTGCACTCATTCCTCATGAATTTTTATAATGTATTTTATCCATTAATTTCCATTCTAAGTTCAAACATTAGTGGGGATTTTTTATAGCATATTTTTCCACATCATATGCATAGATGCACTTGATGTCCTAACTCCCAAATATTTCCCTCTTGCTAATCAAAATACCCCAAAATTCCTCCTTTGAATATTAAAAAACTCTCTCTAGCTAGTCATACACTACTTTTTATCTAACAAGGATTATATGGAATTTCATATACGCCCTTTACCTCTCAGAAACTCATGTATGCATTTATTTGACACAAAACAATACACAAAATGTGAATTATCAAGTGGGTTTCATGGGTTTTGTAGGTTCATTACCTCCTTTAGCCTGTGTATAACTACTCCAATCAATTTTTTGAAGTATACATACATGCCATTGGGTAGAGGAGAGGAATAATTCATTGAAACACCATCCTGCTGACTCTACAAGTCCCTTTTGTGACACCATCTTTTCCCCCATAACTGTAATTATGCTAAGACTTCATATAATATGATTATGAAGCTTGTAATTATGTTGCAATTAATGAAAAAAACCAAACAACTGACTGAGAGGGAAAATCCTTGAGAGTATTGACCATGGTGTCAAAAAGTGGGAATTGATGAAGTGGGATGGATGAGGTGGATCAGTGAGGTGAAATGGAGAAGCTTCACTGAGGAAAATATGGAGCTTGCTCGACATTTAAACCTACACCTGAAAACATTGATTGCACACTTGCCAACGTACCCAAATAAACATGGAGCAATGTGAAATATTAATGAGGGAACATGATTGGTGGTTAAGGCATGTAACAATGTTGGCGGTCCTAATCTCTTGAGGAGATTAAATGTCCATTGAATAACCTAATGGAAAAGACACCCATGTATTTTCCCTTTCATAATTATGGACCCCAAATAATAGGTCATTTCTACAAGAAGCCACGAGAATCCAAATGGGATTGGTAGAGGAAGAGGACAAAAGTGGAAAATTATCGCGAGACAAGAAAGAAGAGGGAACATATAAGAGAGACAAAATGGTTGGTCACCAAGAGTGGCATCAGATTAGTAGAGAAGAGAAAGCGAGAAACAAATTCACAAGAGGATGGTGCAGTGAATAGAGGTATTCAACGACGCAGGTTGAGGAAGGGAATAAATTGGAGAGCTTTACTTTAAGAGAATAGGAAGCTCTTCTAAAATATTGATGATCACCTTGAAACAAAGAAAACCCAAATATAGACTAGAGAAATAGACCACCCAAAATATATTACAACTAGGCTTATGGTGGCTGACTATCTTCAAATATGCCAAATATTATTCCAGGGCTTGTGATATTTGTTAGAGGGTTGGTAAACCATTGCACAAGGATGAGTTGCCTCTACATCATGTTCGGGCTCTTCAAGCATTTGAGAAATGGACAGTTGACTTTATAGGACCGATCAATCGACCATCCAAGCACTCAAAATCCAGGTATATTATCACTGCTACAAACTATCTTACCCACTGGGATGAAGTAGAACCATTCCACGATTGTTCTACATATACTGCAAACATATTTATTTTTTAGAACATTATCACTAGGTTTGGATGTCCCCGAAGTTTGACCAGTGATCAAGGTGTGCATTTCATCAAAAGGACTGTATCCACTCTCACTCATGAGTTCTTAATTTAACATCACAAAAGTATCCCATATCATCCACAAGTAAATGTTACAGTCAAATCCTTTAACAACATTCTAGAGTGAGGATTAACCAAGGTATGTTGCATAAATAGAGATGAACCACAATATTATGGGTTTATAGTACTACTACCAAGAAACTGTGTAAGTATACTCCATTGCAACTAGTTTATGGCAGAGAAGCAATTTCCCCCATTGAGTTCATCACTCCAATATTATATATTGTTCATGTCACTCACATGATAGATGATGAATGAATTGCAGAATGGGTTGCAAAGTTGTTGGCGTTGGATGAACCCCAATTTTTATCCAATTTTCATCAAACAATGGAGAAGGATTGACAAAAAACTTGGCATGGCAGGCACATTAGGACCAAGACATTTGTGCAGGGTGATCAAGTTTTCTTATATGATAGTAAGTATCAAAAACATACAGGAAAACTCCAAATATATTGGCTCAAATCCTATATAGTTGCAGAACTTTGTGAGTCTGGAGTTGTCAGACTCATGCACCTTGATGGCATTCTTCGACCAAGATGGGTGAATGGTGCATGCCTAAAGCCCTACATTTCTTCTTAGCAAAAGAAATTGTGAAACGCTCCTCTCACTGGGAGTGGATAAAGTAGGTAGGATTTTCAATTATTTTGTTGTTTCCATTTTCTATCAATAAAATGGTGAAGTGTCCAACTGTCACTTGTCTTAAAGTCTACGTGTCGTTTTCAGATTGTCCAGTCAGATATCACCTTTGTGTTTAGGGAGGTCTAAATCAAATCATATTGTATTTAGTAACTTCCAAGTTCAAAATCCATGCCCTATCATTGTCACTTCATTCGCTAACTACCATTGGTATCTTTTTTCTCATTGTCTCGTTACTACTGGTCTGTGTCACTTGAGTCCACCAATTGTCAATACCTTTCCAGTTAATCATTGGTGTGGCAATTAATTTTCCATTTGCTTCGATATCCCTCTACTAGGTTCTCGCTGATGCTCTTAGTTTCCCAAATCACTCTTAGATTTTTCCTCATCTGATGGTCATATCTGATGTTAATGTCAAGTTACCTCCATGTTGTATATTTTAATGAATGTTCGTCATGTCACCTCTCGGATATTTCCTATAAACTCGTCTTTTCCTGACTACTCAAATTTATTGTGTTTTCATCAAGTTAGTTTCCTATCCAATCCTGGAACCCCCTGAGCATTCTGTGAGCCCGCACCCACACCTTTGTCCATTGGTTTTATTTGTATACCAACATAGGTATTATAGGGTGATTTTCACTTCCAGTCAGGGGTCCATTCCCAAATTTGTTGTTCCAAAGGAGTTCATTGATCCACGGGTCGAAGTTATAGGAGGTCTCCATGGAAAAGTCGAACAAACCTAATTTTTGGACATCGAATTCATAGATGTAGTGAAGTTTCCATAGACGACTCTTCACACATTCATAGATTTCTCAACATTGTCGATCGATGATATGTAGTGGGAGTGGAAACCATCATACATCCCCCTCCAGGAATCTATGTTGATGAATTTGTATGACCTGCCAATGTTTGGCAGCATTGGCGATGTTTCAAGATGTACCAAATTCCTCATTATCCATGTGCACAATGGTACCTTGTGGCTGGACCAGGCCTACCCCATCCATGTCGATGATTTTCACAAGTTGATCGGTCTGTTCATGGAAGGGAAATACATCACACAAGGCTTCCAGGGCTCAGGGAAGCACGGTTGGAATAAGGGTGAGATTAGCCTATACAAAAAGTATGGCAACCGACAAGGAGGTCATGGAGCACATATTGATATAATCAATGATGAGCATGCTTGTTGTGCTTGTTATATAATTGTTGACAAAGTTACGAAAAACTATTCTAAGGGTGAGTGCATTCTTAATACTATCTCTTTGGTGGAGTTATGAAAATAAGGAGCCCAACTTAACTAGTGTAAGTACATGCTTATAGAAATGTTGCAAGCATGTGCCGACTCCCATGAGTAGTCCACTTACTTTATATATGGATACCTTTTGGTTTCTTTTGCGATATGGAAGTGGAAGGCACCAGTGAGACGATCTCTCTCTGCCACTCTCGACACCCACCTTGCCAAGTTGTTTGACTCTTAACATGATCACACTTCCATCAAAAAAGACCACAATGTCACCTTTTTGTAGCGGTACATTGACCTCATCACTACTACCTAGAGGTCGAGGATTCTCTAGACCTTTCTCCGTCGACATACTCATAATATTTGGTTTAGCATGAATAGGGACAATACATTTGTGTGACCTATTGGTGCTACTCCAACACTATTCCACGCAACACCATTGTCATTCTACCTAGATGAGGCCCTCTTGGACAAGGAATTCATGGCCTAGCTAAGAGTTACAAAGGAAAATAAAATATCAGTTATTACCTATTTGATGCCTCCCATCTCACAATGGTCATCTTCTGTGCAGACACCTGAGGCAGGCCCCATCTTGGAAAAGAGATATAATATTCTCTCAATATTAGAGGATGGGGAAGACAAAGGTGAAGAGGAAACACCAACTAGGGGGACAATTCACATCCCATTCTCCTCCATCCTAAACAACACCATCATTTATGGTAAGAAGTTATGTGAAGTCTTTGCTTCTGATTTTCCTATAAATAAACCACATATTGATTCTCCATCTAAGTCTACCCTTGACCCCATTATCGCAGAGGGAATTCTTTAGTCTTTCCTTCCACCTCTAACTCACATCACTATGCCCCTTCCCTCCATGGTCCCTATTATAACCATTATCGATGACCCCCCACCTAAGCCAAAATATACCCACATCACTGAGGATCTCACCAACCAATAGCCTATCTTTCCCATTGATGTCCCATTCATTACTATATCATCCCCTGTCCACACCCACCTTGACACCACGAGGAATAAATATAATGACCCCTTTATCGGTACCGCGGGAACCTTCGACCCCAAGCTACCTACCTTTCCCCAAGTTTCGCAAGTCCATGTTCCGCTTGACACCCTTCTGGAGCACAACCCCAGTCCTAAGCCCACAAATGTACTAGAGGTGAAAGCGCAGATGGGTCTAGATCCTCAAAATGACATGATGGACACTCGGGATGATACTCACTCAATGCACAATACCAATTCTGTTAAGGAATAGATGTTGACACCCCCATTCTGTCTGAGATATCTATCACTAGTGGCCAACCACTAGCTTCATGGTTTCCCTTGGATTAGTCCTTAACCAATGGAGAACTTGAGGCTTGGTCCACTCCCTAGATTGTCCATCTCATCCAATCCTCCACGGATAATATTGAGTATAGAATTGTTGCAGTCGTGAAGACCAACGACAAGCTCACATAACAATCACAACAGTTGCACACGGACATCGTTACAACCTCATCCACTAGAGCACATGATAAGGGACTGCATCTACAGGTCGAGTCTGTAGTTTCATATATATTTGACAAGTTTCTCCATGTATGTCCCACCTTTAGATAGGTTTCTCCCAATATCCCTGAATACATCACTCCAATTGTGCCTCCACAATGAGTTGAGTTCATTGCATATGCCTCGTCACAACTGACGACGAGGACCGACAACCTTCAAAAGGATATGGTTGAAATCAAGTTGAAGGAAAAGGAGCAACCCCAGGAAATAATGAAAACCATAACATAAGTAGTTGCAGAGTGAGATCTCATCCGATCTTCTCTTCATTTCCATGCAGACAAATGTCACCGACTCTTTTACATGGTAAACAAGTAGGTCGAATTGTTGGAAAAACATTGTAATCCAATAGAAGAGTTGTGAACAGAGCTCAACCAGATGAATTTAGAATCCCAAGACATCACTGACCTAGTTGACAAGGCATCCAAATTTGCAAAAATCCAAGTTGAAGATGAAATACTAGATGCGATGGATGAGTCTACTTGGGCTACCAAGAAAGAGCTCAGAAACGTCCAGCCTATAGTGCAAGTTGAGTATGTCTAGATGAAACAACCTGATTCCATTTTCGACACTGGATGGAGTATAGTGTTGGCTACTAAGCCAAAGGAGACCAATGTGACCTTCACCTAGGAGTTTGTTGTGGGAGCCTCGATCATAGCAAGAAAATGGTAAGACTGCATGGAGCACTATGACAACTTCTGCCAATAGGCCCTAACAATTGTGCTTGAGTTGGGCCCTCCTTTTGTAGAAGGACATGGGAAGGAAGTAGAAGGTTGACTCGAGATGAGTTAAAGGTTGTGGTCAGGGCTTATTGGGCCCTCAATTTTGATAAGTGTGTTTGTTTTTTCATAAATGCTAAAGTTTTGTGGAAAGATCAACAAGTCAACAAAAGACTTGAAGTGGTGAAAAATAGTTAGAAGAGTGGGAAGCTAACTAAAAAGTGTAACAATGGTGAAAATAGCCAAAAGCATCATGCAAAAACTTGAAAAGAAGTGGAGAAAATAAAATATCTTTGAGTGCATGCAAGAAAACAACTGGAAAGACAACAAAACCAAGAATTCAAGAAGCGTCGAAGGGAAAACTATAAATATGGAGCTATGTAATAGAAATAGGGTTACCATTGTTACTATCAGTTAATATTATCACTATTGTTATTGATTTAGTCTTGGGAAGCTATTGAAAAGGGTTTTGAATGCTACTATGCTTGTGCAAAGGCTTAGAGTTTGTAATAGTTATCTGAGAATATATTTTGCTGCATAAGTGGTTGTATGAGAGATGTACTCATTGTATGACAATTTTGAGGTGCTGATAATATAATGGATTGTTCCATCCCTAAAATTTTGTTAGACTATATATGTCATGTATATTTAGAATTTAGAATGTATATTTTGTTATGTCATGTATATTTAGAATTTAATTACTCTTTATGAATGCATTTTTTTGTATCGATGTATGAATATGAACATGGTAATGTTAAATGTATGATGCGTTCTCTTTGAATCACTTCACCTCACGCATCTTGGTTGTGCTTCGAGTGAGACCCACTTCCCTTGCAGAAGGTTGAATATGTCAACGCTCCTAGACTACAATGGTACCCTTTGTTGGTAACCTCTTAGAACCTTGGTCTCGATTTTGCACCAACAGGCCCCAGTAATGTGGAGTTGCAACAATCATAAATATTGAAAACCCCTTAAGATTTCCAAAAGCATGGATTGTCCCATAGCGATGTGGGAAAGAGTTCTTCCAAGAAAAGGCATTGAAATGTTAAGAAAAGCATAACTAGTGGAAGTATTTCCACCGATTCATGCAACATGAATATTTATTTTGAAGGGTTGTCCAATAATGACACTGGATTAAGTGTTTCAAGGAAAAAGAAAATAAATTCACAAAGTTATCTAACTGAAGAGTTCAGGAAGGATAAGTCACCTACCTTCGATGGATAAATTAATAAGGGAGAAGAATTTGAAGCTTGGTTGTTGGGTTTTAAGAAGTACTTTTGTGTACACAATTACTCTGAAAATAACAAGCCAATGATTGCCATCTTCAACCTTAATGGTGGAGCCTTTATATGGTGGGAATATATCAAGGATATCAAGGGATTGAAGGAAAGAAAACTGACTTGGAAGCATTTTGAGAAGTAATTCAGGAAGGAATACTTATTGTATAAGTACTATGATGACAAAATCAAGGAATTTCGTGAGCATAAGTTGGGACAACATACCATGTATGCCTATGCCAAAATATTTATGGAGTTGTTGAGATATGTTCCATACCTCAAGGATGAGAAAGTGAGAATGGAGCATTCTCTTAGTGGATTTCCATAGTCCTACCTGTTGTCGGTCTATAAATTCCCAGAGGTTGTCGTGTTATAGAAGAAATTTACTAAAGGTAACTTTATCCAACCGCTTCAAAACTAGGATCTATCCCTTTCAATTTCAGAGAGGGATCTCTCTATAATATTTTACTTTGTTTTAGGTTCTAGATATTAGGCTAGTTAAATAAATGAGACTGTGTTGTTTGTTTTTATAAAAATGGCCAAAATATTGTTTATGTATCCATTGGGCTATGGGGTCTATTTTAAAAATTCGAGATCAACAAATAGATTTTATAAGGTGTTTTCAATGGGAAGGATAATAAAACGGTTATATCCTTTAGAATTTAAATGATGGATAGAAGAAAAGATGAGATAATCAATTATAACCAAGAAGCATTTAAGAATTTCTTAACCATCACATCAGAAGATAAACATTTAGATCTTTAAAAGCCAGAAATAGAGTATACAAAGATAAATTCTGAAACCTCAACTTCATTTAAACAATTAGATATAGAAAACATAAATGATTACAAAGATAGGAAAAACCATTCAACTAATAGAAGAAAACATCACCAATAGCTAACACGCAGGAATCCTGTGAAATGTCCTTTTATTACTGGTAGGTCTCTGATAAAAATCGCAGTGCTTACATCTTTCTTGGGCGTAAATATCAACCCTCAGTACTTCGAAGTTTGAAGTATTTATAAAAAAAATTAAAAATGACCATGTCATTAATGATTAGGACGTGGTGGATTCTAAATCTAACTAACTAGCTAACAAGATAAAAAATTGTAGGAACTGCTAATGATCTATCAGATTCTTCACATTGATTTTGGGGAAGGTCGTTGGTGAGTCATTCACTTGACTTTGACTGTTCAACATGATGACTTGTGTGTCCACCTCATCTTCTACTGGATCAATTCACACAACTCCTTCCATCTCTACTGATTTGGAATGGTGACTTTTAGTAGTCTGTGGTACACTTCAACCATTTCTGTGTATTTTGCAAAAGTTGGCTTGATGATGAACATATGCTTGATTTCATGTTGGATGCTGAGATCCAACTACAGAGTCTCTACGAATGCCTTGTCGATTATGCTGCCTTGTATTCCTGAACAATTAGAGTTGTCATTTTCCACCATGGAGATATTTTTCTTGTATTCGGAGAGAATCATCAACTTATCATTTAGAACTAGTAAACCCAAAAGGCCTTTCTTCTGTAAAACATCAACCTTCCTGAAGAATTTCTAGACTTTGACATCCATATTCTGGGCTTTCTCCTCCAATTGCAACATCATTCCTCTTTTGGTCAGAAATATCTTGACCTCGAGGATATTCTTCGTCCTATCCTCAATCTTTAGGTCTTCCAGTTCTTCCTTAGTCTTCGAATTAAGAAACCTGATGATTTTGTTTGCCTCTATGGGAATTTCTCCCAGCTCTCCCTTTATCTCATCGATAGCCTACCTACTCCTTAACACCAATTCATGTTGTTCAAACATGATGTGCACCATGGGCCAGATTTCATTTATGGATTTGGAGATATCCATCCAAATAGTCTCTTTGGCTTCTGCTAGTGTTTTTCCCATAACTGTCTGCTTTTGAAGCTGTTGTAGCTCCTGCTTCATTTTTTCTGATGTGTTTCTCTCTGTATTTTAGCTGGATTGGAAAGAAGATTTAATCTCCTGGAGATTCTCTATCTCTTTTTCTAGCCTTTTGATTTATGATTCAGGTAAGGTCATCTCTTCCATTGATTTTGCTAGCTCCACAGATTTTTCTAGAGCTGTCAATGGGGTGACTGATGGAAGTTTTGTTGTGGTAGTTGCTGATGTTGTTACTGTGCTAACGCCTGTGAGGGGAACTGCACTCAGTGGGATGACTTACATGGGTGTTTCCTATTACTTCTCCTTTACTAACCTTTCCAGCTCCGTTTCCATCTCTTTTATCTGTGCATTATGTTCCATGATCAACTTTAGCATCTCCTCCTTCTCACCTTCTGTCTCAACCATCTATTTGCCTTGTGAGTCTTCTGTAGTAGGAAACTTTAGTTGTTTCCTCAAAGATGCTATGTCAGTATTATTTTTCTTGAGCATCTCCTCAGCTGCTTTCACATTTAAGGGGTCATACCCAATCTTGAGCACTAATTATTCTAGAGACTTTATCCTATTATCCTTTGCAAAAGAAGATATTTTCTCCATATTTAATTGGGTCTGAACATTGTTCAGAGAAACCTATAATTTGGCAGTAGTAGTGAAAGCATTGGTCATGTTAAGAAAACCATCTCTCCAGTCTACCTATGTATATCCATCTGGTTAGCTAGATGTACAACCTTAGCATCAAATTCAAGTGTGGATCTTTTGTAGTCAGTGATTTCCTTTGGATGAGGTACTTGTGCCTGCAGAAAGGCCATGTACATTCTCCCCTTCTCTGTGTCGAAAGAAGAGAGAAACCTATGCTGTGTTGTTGATGTTTGCTTCCAGAATTGAGAATAAGTGTTGTTGGCCAGCCTCTCATTTTTCTTCTTAATCATATCATATTTCTCAAAAATACTCAACTTTGCAACTCCTTGAGTTGGCTGATTGATCAATGAGGTGTCAGTTTATTTCTTGGATGAAGGAGTAGATGTGATCTACTGGTTGCTGGATAAATATGATGACTTCTCTCCTTCGACCACTGTGGTAGACTAGGTCTCTTCTCTCCAGACTTGCCAGTTATGTGACTGATCTTCGGCCTTTTTGTGTAAACCTGGAACTCCTCCGATGACACTTCAGTGACTGAAGGTGAGACATACTTCTTGAGTCTTTTCTCCTTGGGTACCTGTGGCGTAGTGGTTTGTGAGATGAAAACTGGAGTGGGATGTGGTTCTATGTCTTCCAGAGTGTTTGCCTACCACTCAGTTTGATTCATATATTTCTTGATCTCTGGTTTGGGCACATGAGCGTATGGGGAAATTTTATTCTTGAATCTCATTTCTACTATAATCCCACACAGATCATAGTGTTAAGGAGAACTGATCTGAGATTTATTTCCTTGAGTAGTTTGTTTTCTTCTTCCCTGACAGCTCGACTGTTACAAATAAAGGATCCTATCTACCTTTTAATAATCAGCTGTTGTTTCTTTTTCAAAGATACAAAATGTATATCATCTGAATTAATCATTTTCCTGATGTACCACAAGGTGAATATTCTAACAGGCAGATATTTGGCAGCTTATAGGGAGCTAAATCACATCCATATACTCTAATCTCCGTGTGATTATGATACAGATACTAGTCTCCCATCTTGGCGAGGTCCGAGAGGTGTAATATTCTTTGGATTTGTTCATTTATCCTCTTCTCTTGCCTGCCACTAAGCATGCTTACCACTGTGTGGTAAAACTGCTCTATGAATTACTTAAAATTGAACTCTGTTGAGTTCCTTCTCAGTAATGAAGTCCAAAAGGTGATAGGTTGTGGCTTACCATCCTGGTCCAGTTTCTAAATGGGGAAACAGAACTTATCTGCTTGATAAAACAAGAACATGTGTGCCAGTACTAAGGAGTACTAGAACATGCCTTCTGTAGGAAATTTGAACAACTAATCATGAATATTGTTATCTAGGAAGACGCTGTAATTGAACTGCACTGTGGGGCTTCCCTCGGTAGAAAAACTGGATAGGTAACCCAAAACTGGGTCATCCACCCATCCATCTGAGTAGTATCCAAGTATGATGCAGAGGGAGGAAATGACGAGAGAAAATCGATGATCGATAAGGTGGATTGGTCTTGGGTATTGGGGCATTCTCAGGGAGGAATATTTCGAAGATCTGTGCTCTCTGTGGAAAGGACAACTTCTGATACATGTCAGTTAGGACCTCAAGAGTTAATAGAGAGAAATCTTTGGCTCTAGTTGTTTGCAACATCTGGTCAATGGATTTGGGTGTGACAACGAACAAGGTCTCCTTGGAGGATGACATGATAGTTCTCTAGTCGAGAAGGTAGTGTGCTTGGCATTTGAGGGCAAATTCCAAGAAATGGTAAATCTGGGGAAACATGTACATGGGGAGATTGGACTCCCAGAGTCCTATCTCATCACTCTGATCTTGGAAAATGTCTCTGAGCCATGTATATAGCTCAGCAAAATAAAAATCACATCTTGGCTCAGAGATGAGGTAGTCTTTGTCGGCCAGAGAGATCCGGTCGAGATCGACGGGAGGCAGAAGGAAAGGATTTTCCTTGATTTTTGACTATTTGAATTTCAATGCCATCACTTCAATAGGTACCTACAATTTGAAACAAAAATGTTATCGGGTAATGGCTATGGCTGGTTCACTGACTGCAACGGCGAGGAAACATAGCTTCTGGTGTGCGGAGAGTGTGAACAGTGCAAAAATGGCAAGGGAACAAGATTAAGTTTGGGCGAACGGGTATCCGTTAGGTGCAGGGGACAGGTCAACAAACTAATGTATACATTAGCATATATTAATTGGCCAACATATATCTAGGGATGAGACGATGAGCCAGTGATGGGTCAAAGGCGTGTGAGGGTGATGTGGAGGGTAAAGAGTGGGGAAAATATGACATGTGGCAGGTGAAAGGCGGACGAGGTATGCTGACAGAGTGTGTAATATGACCAGTGATGAGTGGTAGTGGGGTGTGACATCACGGGACAATGAGGATGTGGAGTGTGATGTCATAAGGCGACAGTGGTAAAACAAAATTGGTATGGTGGTATATCAGGGGGGGTGGTTATGTAGTAATTGGTTTGGAACGAGGGGGGTCCAACATCACAGATTTGCATCACGTTAGGATGGGACCCACCTGGGAATACCACCATATCGGAACCCCCCCCCACCATTAAAGATAGAACGATCGTGGGGGTCCATAATTTCTTGTCAGTCATCGATCTAAGCACCAATAGATCAACAATAGATCTATGTGCCTTCTTTAATCTCNCCCCCCCCCCCACCATTAAAGATAGAATGATCGGGGGGGGTCCAGAATCTCTTGTCGACTGTAGATCTATGTGTCGTGAGATTGGTCATATATCTATGTGCACTTTTTAATTTTTGGGCACGAATCAAAACGTGCAGCCAAAACTTAGGATAGTTCTTTTTGTGTATTTTTGCACTGTTTCCCTTGCATTTTGTCACCATAGGGTTAGGAAACACACTTCAAACATCAAAATCATGAATTTCCATCGAACATCATGCATGTTTTATTAAAGGAAAAACTAGCTAGCCTATGTTCTATCCTAACTACTTACACAATTACCCCATATTAAACTGTTGGACTAAGATTTTACTCTATCCTGGGGCTATTTGATCAAGTTTGAACAGTTTGATCAAATTTATTCACTAACTAACCTATCTACTTGGCTAAGATTAAACAATTTAGCCAAGTCTTATTCACTAAGCCTATCAACATAAATTTAAAAGACTTGACCATGAATAAACTATATGGATCAAGTCATTATTATTGCATGGGGATTTTATCCATTTTCTTTTATGCCCTCTTTTATTCTTTTTCTTTTCTTTTCTTTCTTTTCTTTTCTTTTTCTTCCTTTTTCTTTTTTCTTTCTTTTTGAAAAAAATTTGCAAAGATAAAATATTATTTCCAACCAAACTACATCAAGAGTAAAAAATTTCCAGTCACCAGTTGATCCTATGAAATATAGGGTTATAATAGTGGCTCCATCTGGGGATGGTTCTCTCCTTGCGAGGTGCCAATAACATGTTTCCTAATGTCTGTAAAAAAATTCTCCATTGCTTATTCTGCTATTTGATTTTTTTTTTTCCGAGATTTTTTTGTGGCATTGGTCAATAGCTTAGGGCCTTCTCTGCGGGCTTCAACCATCTAATAAATATCACCCACACACAACTTGAATGAAAAAACAAAAAATGGCATGTACAGTGAAAAATATTTGTGATATCTTTACTGGGGTGGAAAATAATGCTTCAACATCCTGTCGTTCACAGGTCCACTTGGCAGGTCTATTCCATCACTATTTTTGAGAAACAATGTGTTATTTCCTTTGAATGTTTGAATGGTGTAAGGTCCTTTCCATAATCTATCAAAGTTTCCATGCTTACCCTTATCCTCATTTCTAGAATCCCATTTCAGAACCAAGTTTCCTAACTCAAAATCATCTTCTTTAGTCCTTCTGTCAAAAATCTTTTTGATGTTCTCCTGGATGACTCGAGTCTTGTTGTATACCTCTTCTCTGGACTACATTAAATGAATCATTTGATTTATTCTCTTTTGAACATCATTTGGCTCTACTTGTGCTTCCTACAATAGTTTCATGACAGGGACTCCTAAGAAAAGGGGAAAAACTGCTTCAGTACTATACACCAATTGGTATGGAGACATGCCAATTGATCTTTTGGTGCTTATTTTGTTAGCCCAGAGTGCAAAAACCAACTTATTATGTCATGATTTCTTATTTTCTTGCAGTGTTTTCCTGAGAATGTTCACCAAACTTTTGTTTGAGGATTCGGCCAACCCATTTCCTTGAGGATAATAAGCTATAGAGTGTCCCAGAATAATGTGGTATTGGATGCAAAAATCTATGATTTTTTTGGATCTGAAAGCCGCTGCATTGTCAGCTATAATTTTTCTGGGGCATCCAAAATGAGACAAGATATTAGTTTCTAAAAACTTGATGATAACAGAGTTAGCAGCTTGCCTGCATGACACAGCCTCGATCCACTTCGTGAAGTAGTCTGTGGCTGTGAAGATCCACTTGTGTTGGCATGAAGAAGATGGATGTATTTCTCCAATGAAGTCTAAATCCCATTGTTGGAAAGGGGCTTCAACTAAGATGGGTTTCATGGGGAGAGGCAGCAACTTCCTTTTACCTTCGAAAACCTAACATTTATGACAAGAAGTAACTTTTTGATGAACATCAACAACCAATGTAGGCCAGTAGAAACCAACTCTCAGAATCTTGTTAGCTGTGGTATTCCAGCTCAGATGCCTACCACAGTCTCCTGCATGGAAATCTTGCAGAACTCTATAAACTTTGTCTTTTAACAGGCAATTAAGAAAGATATCATCATGATCTTTCCAATAAAGGTTACCTTCTAAAATACAAAATTTCAATTCTTTCAGTTTAATAAATATGGCTTTGGTCTTAGTCAAATCAAGAGGAGCTTGTAAATTATGAAGTACAAAAATGAGGTCTGCATACCAAGGGGAGTTTGAGAATGCCTATTTTACATTTGGAGTCGCCTTCTCTTCCTACTCATTAACTGAAGCCAAAAAAATAATATCTAGTGCATGGAAATTTGATTCAGCCATTAGTTTTTCTAGAACCTGTCCTATGATCAGTTTAGTAGGTTTTATTTCAATGTCATACTCCAAAATAACCACAATCCACTTTCCCCTCCTACCATCTGGATTATCCCGAGTCAGGATATCCTTCACTACTACGTTTGAAACATAAGCAATTATGTGAGAATGCAGAATATAGACTCTAAAATCCTTTATGGCTTTTACTAGGGAAAAAGATTGTTTTTCCATTATGTTGTAGTTCAGAGAAACATCTCTCAAATATTTGCTAAAAGTTGCTATGGGTTGTTCGTACCCTTCATTGTTTTTCTACAATAGTACTGTTGCGATGGTGTGTTCAGAAGCAAAGGAGAAAAGGTAAAAAATATTTGGTGTAGTCAGGACTGATAAAAAATGGAGCTCATGTGAGTGCGTGCTTCACCTGATCAAATGACTGTTTGGACTTAGTGTACCATCTTATGTTGGTGTCTTTTTTCAACATATTTGTGATGTTCCTATGAAGTTTGGCTAAGATGGGTATGAACCTTCTCAAGAAGTTTATTTTTCCAATGAATGATTGTAGCTCTTTAATGTTTCTAGGGTGTTCCACTTTCTGGTTGGCTTTTATTCTGCTAGGATCTATTTTAATTCCATCTTTTGATATTATGTGTCCCAGCAGTTTGCATTCCTCTAAAATGAAAAGGGTCTTTTTGGGATTCAATGAAATCCCAAATTTTATGCACTTCTCAAACACTCATCTAAGATGTTGTAAATGTTCCTCGTCAGATTTGGAGTAGACAGTCAAATCGTCTAGATATATGACTATAAATCTCCCAAGCTCATCCACAAAATAAATATCCATTTCTCTTTGTAAAGTGGCACCAACGTTCATCATACCAAAGGGAATTTTCACATACATGAAAGTTCCCCAGGGTGTAGTGAATGTTGTTTTCTCTTGATCTTCTGGGTGGACAAGGACTTGATTGTAGCCTAAGAAACCATCTAGTAAGGTGATCCTATTGGCCCCAACTACCTTTTGTAAAATGTGGTCCATTTTGGGCAAAGGGTAATTGTCTTAGAGGGAGACTTTGTTTAGATTTATGAAATATATGCAAAGTCTGGTATCCCTAGTTTTCTTCCTGGTAGGAACTAGGTTAGAAACCCATTTAGAAAATCTCAAGGGGACTATAATTTTTTCATCATACATATTTTTGATTTCTTTCTCTATCAAGGGAAGTAACTTCATATTTATTCTCCTAAGTTTATTCCTTAAAGGTTTTTGTTCTTCTTTTATCAGGATCCGATGTTATATGATTCTTGTGTCATAAGATTTTAAGTCCTCATAACCCCAAGCGAACACATCTACATATTCCTTAAACAATTCAATGTATTTTCATTTTTTCTCAAGGGGTAGGGATTTGGAAAGTTTTATCATCTTGGGTTTTTCTTCTGTTCCTATGTTGCAGTCTTCGACCTCTTTACCACTAGCTTCAATTTTCGATTTTTTGGCTACATCGTTAAAATCGAACAAGTCTTCTAGCATAATTAATTCTCTAGGTAACACATTATTTTTCAACTGTAGAATACCAAAATCTATCTCATTTTCATTCAATTCATTTGCATCTACTTTAATTTCATTCAACTCTTCATAACATACTTTATTTACACTACCAGTTTTAGAAAAATATGTATTTACATCATCATCATTATTCTCTAAATTTATATTTGTACATTCGAACTCATTCTTACATTGTAGGAAGTCTTCAATTTGATCGTCATTCCCAAATAAATGCCAGTATTTGATGTTGTTCGAAACAGTTGGTCTGCACTTCACTTCCACTGTGTATTGGTGAGTGGGACAGAAGGGTATTTTGCAGGTAGCTGCTGATGTAGACAACCCGTATGCTAATATGTTTTGTACCCTGTGCATTACCTGCAAATCGATTTCAATAAAACATTAAAGAGCATCCAAAGCATCATTTCTATAAGCTCTAAGTTTGGGATGTTTAGCTACATACTCACCTTTAATTTTCTTGATAATCAGTTCAAAATAACCCCTTACCATGATCTGTTTAGCACCAACTTTCTTCAGTAGTTTCAAGCCGGGCATCAAAGCTTTGTACTCAGCTATGTTTTTAGTGAATTGGAAATTTAGTTTGTAATAATGACTCTTTGAATACCTTGATCTGTGATTATGAAACCAAAATCTAGCTCCAACTCCCTCTTTTCTCATGGCTCCATCAAAATCCGTGCTCCAAAAGTCTACTGGCAGTTTCTCACTTTCCACAGTTTCAGTGTTTCTTACCTCCATGATTTCTTCATCTTCCTTCAAGTCAAGTGTATCCTGTACTAGTTGAGCAATTTGTTCTTCCAAGTCACCATCATTGTACAGAATGAAATAATCCAGATCAGAATGTGCAGAATATAGTGGGTAATTGTGTGGCTTTTCCTGACTGTTGACCATATACTTCATCAACATTTCTCTGTATAGTCTTATCTGTTGTCCAAATATTGATATGGTGGCATAGGACATATCTAGCCATAGGGTTCCTTTCAGCTTAGCTCTCCAGGACCTTGATAGTAACATACCGTATTTTGTGGGAATGTCTGCAACTACAATATCCATCACCATACTCTTTGCTGGTATTTGAGACAGGGTGATGCATAAGTCTTTCATTATCCCTATACATTTAACCTTGATAGATCCAAAAGAATGCAAATCCTTGTAGGGTATGCTGACTTGGAATCCCATCTTTTCCATCACTCCTTTGGGCATCAGGTTGTGTGAGGTGCCTAAATCCAGCATGGCATTGTGTAAGATCAAGTTGTGGATATTCAGGCTATTGTAAAAAGGGGCAACAACACCGTTATCAGTTTGACCATCAACTTCAGGGTCAAAAAGGAGCTGAGGTTGATCATCAACAAGATTTATTGTGTCTGATTGATTTTCTGACTCGACATTCAAGGATTTCGTACCTATCTATGGTTTGATGCTTAAATCTTTAATTACCTATGACCTGTAAGAGTTCTTGCTCATCATCTTGGACAGGGGAATGTGAATCTTCAATTTAGATAATTCCCCCTCAAGTCTGAAATTAGTGGAAGCTTTACTTCAAATCTGCACTTCTGGTCCATCCATCAGAGTCCTATGGGCAGAAACACTTGGTTGACTAGTTGACGAAACCTCAGTCTGATTTGATATTTGTAAAATTTCAGGGTTTCTTTTTGTAGGAGGTTCGGTATTATTTCTCTCAGGGACTTTATTGGGAGAAATTTCTAAGGTTTTCTTGATCTCGATTGTCTTCTTCATTTCGGTGGCCTTTTTTGTTTCAGCGGCCTTCTTTGGAGGGTGGTCATTCCCCTTCTTGATTCTCAGGTTATACTGCTGGTGTACTTCCATTATAGCATTTTCAAAGGCCTGCTATTTGGTTTCCTCTGCTTCCTCGTTTACCTCAAGTTGTGAAAGGAGGAAGAGCTCATGCTCTTCCTAAGTAAGAAAAATGGATTCATCATCATGAACACCCATGAGGTTTATATGAGTATCGTCCAATTCTTCGATTATCTCCTCACATTCATTAACATAATTTTCTTGGAAGGGTGGTCTAATGTGCTGATCAGGCCCCCTCTGTTCTCTTTGATCCCTTGGATCTATCTGCCTGATCTGGGGAGGATTTCTTCTAAAGTTTGGAATCTGAATCTGAGGAGCATCTTGGATTTCCCTGGGTGGATTTCTATCAATTATAGTAAGCCTCTCCATCATTCTCTCCATAGCTCTAGCTAGAGAATCTAGTTTGGCCTCTAAAGAGGAAGTGGAAGGCTCTTCCTTAATTGTGATCCTCCTTTCTATTCTCTGCCTGGCTCTTCTGGATAAAAGATTTTCTTCCAAACTAATGACACTTTTCTGCATGTCTTACAGAGTAGCAGAGTTTCTTTCCCTTAGCTGATACGACATGTCAGTGTTGAATCCATCGTGGAATTTTATTAATGCCAAACCTTGAGGTCGTTTGATATTAGTTGGAATTTCATTGTATAGATTGTTGAAACGAGTGCAGTGATCCTGCATTGTCTCTCCTTGGTTCCTTCTAATATTATAATATTATGATAAGATCTAGAGAGGATTTTTATTTACCTCCCACCTATCAAGGAAACTTCGATGAAAAGAAACAATTTCAGTTATGGAAGCAACTCATAAGGTTTTGAACCACTTTTTGACTTCTCCAGTCAGACTCTATGCAAATAGTCTCATCTGCACATCAGCTTCATCCACTTCTTGCAAATCAAAATAATCGTTTATTTTGTCAACATGTTGCTATGCATTCAGAGGACCAGTACTATCAAACTAAGGGAGTCTGGTTTGATAATCTTGAGGCATGGCATGTAAAGGAGCAACCAACACCAATGGAGCATATATTGTTTCCATGATTGGTGGAGGAGGTTGAACAACAACCTGTGTGATTGGAGGAGAGGTGACAGAAGTTGTGGAAGATGAAGGGCTAGGAGGAGATGAATGAAATGGTTTAGTTTTAATAGAAGCTGCAACAATAGTCAAGGCAGAGAGTTCGACTGACTGTTGAAAGTGAGCTTTGTCTAAGGCTTGACCAAGATTCACAACTAGATCTTCTAGCTTGTCAAATTCTTGAAGAAATCATTGATCAATGTCATATCTAGGAGAAAATATTTTAGGGGTCCTGGGTTGTAGGATGGTTTGATCTAAAACTGTTTCACATACAAAGCTATCATATTTTGTTCTGAAAAGGCTTTGTTCGAAAGATATGTCAAACTTGAGATCCTGAAGGGCAACTAGTTTCTCATGAAGAGAAGGGTACCTAAGAAGAGGACTTTGATTCCTGTAACCCTCTGCGATGTTGTTCCTTCTGAGTAATTTTTCGGGGTTGTCTATTGTTGTTGCAGGTTTTGGATCTGGATGAGATCTAGTGAAAACTCTTTTGGGAGCCAAAATTTCAATTTTTATTTTATTTTTAGAAAATTTTAAACTAAATATATACAAACTTTAATCAACCTATGAACATTATCTCCTTATGAATTTGGATCTTATGAATAGTTCATAAATAAAGTATTCTTTGTTTAGGGAAAAGAAATCGTGAGATGGAAAGTTTGTTCAATTCGTCAATACGGTCGCCACTATGTTATCACTCTATAAATTCCCAGAGGTTGTCGTGTTATAGAAGAAATTTACTAGAGGTAACTTTATCCAACTGCTTCGAAACTGAGATCTAGCCCTTCCAGTTTCAGAGAGGGATATGTCTGTAATATTTAACTTTGTTTTAGGTTCTAGATATTAGGCTAGTTAAATAAATGAGACTGTCTTGTTTGTTTTTATAAAAATGGATGAAATATTGTTTACGCATCCACTGGGATATGGGGTCTATTTTATAAAGTTCGAGATCAACGAACATATTTATAAGGTGTTTTCACAGGGCAGGATAATGAAACTGTTAGATCCTTTAGAATTTAAATGATGGATAGAAAAAAATATGAGATAATCAATTATAACTAAGAAGAATTTAAGAATTTCTTAATCATAACACCAAGAGATAAACATTTATATCTTTAAAAGCCAGAAATAGAGTATACAAAGATAAATTCTGCAATTTCAACTTATTTTAAATGATCAGATATAAAAAACATAAATGATTACGAAGATAGGAAAAACCATTCAATTAAGAGAAGAAAACATCACCAACAACTAACACGTAGGAATCCTGTGAAATGTCCTTTTATTATTGGTAGGTCTCTGATAAAAATTACAGTGCTTACAACTTGCTTGGGCGTAAATACCAACCCTCAATACTTCGAAGTTTGAAGTATTTATAACAAAAATTACAAACGACCCTGTCATTAATGATTAGGACGTGGTGGATAATAAATCTAACTAACTAGCTAACAAGATACAAAATTGTAGGAACTGCTGATGATTTGTTGGATTCTTCACGCTAATTTTGGGGAAGGTCGTTGGTGAGTCATTCACTTGACATTGACTGTTCAACATGCTGACTTGTGTGTCCACCTCATCTTATACTCTATCAATTCACACAACTCCTCCCATCTCTGCTGATTTGGAATGGTGACTTTTAGTAGTCTACGGTACACTTCATCCATTTCTGTGTATTTTGCGAAAGTTGGCTTGATGATGAAGATATGCTTGATTTCATGCCGGATGCTGAGATCCAACTGCAAAGTCTCTAGGAATGCCTTGCTGGTTATGCTACCTTGTATTCCTGAAAACTTAGAGCTGTCATTTGCCACCATGAATATCTTTTGCTTGTAGTCGGAGAGAGTCATCAGCTTATCATTTAGAACCAGTAAACCCGAAAGGCCTTTCTTTTATAAAACATCAACCTTGTTGAATAATTTCTTGACTCCAACATCCATATTCTGGGCTTTCTCCTCCAATTGCAACATCAATCCTCTTTTGGTCAAAACTCTCTTGACCTTGAGGATAGTCTCCATCCTATCCTCAATCTTCAAGTCTTCCAGTTCTTCCTTAGTCTTCGAATTAAGAAACCTGATGATTTCGTTTGCCTCTGTGGGCATTTCTCCCAGCTCTCCCTTTATCTTGTCAATAGCCTGCCTACTCCTCAACACCAGTTCATGTTGTTCAAACATGATTTGCACCATGGACCAGATTTCATTTATGGATTTGGAGATATCCATCCAAATGGTCTCTTTGGCTTCTGCTAGTGTTTTTCCCACAACTGTCTTCTTTTGCAGTTGTTGTAGCTCCTGCTTCAGTTTTTATGATGTGTGTCTCTCTGTATTGTAGCTAGCTTGGAAAGAAGATCTAAGCTCCTAGAGATTCTCTATCTCTTTTTCCAGCCTTTTGATTTCCAATTCTTGTAAGGTCATCTCTTCCATAGATCTTGCTAGCTCCACGGATTCTTCTAGAGTTGTCAATGGGGTGACTGATGGAAGTTCTACTATGGTAGTTGTTGATGTTGTTACTGTGATAACTCTTATGAGGGGAACTGCACTCAATGGGATGACTTCCATGGGTGTTCCCTGTTCCTTCTCCTTTACTAACCTTTCCATATCTGCTTCCATATTTTTTATCTGTGCATTTTGTTCCATGATCAAGTTTATCATATCCTCCTTCTCACCTTCTGTCTCAGCCATCTCTTTGGATTGTGAGCCTTTGGTAGAAAACATCTTTAGTTGTTTCCTCAAAGATGCTATGTCAGCATTCTTTTTCTTGAGTGTCTCCCCAACTTCTTTCACATTTGAGGGGTCATACCCAATATTGAGCACCAATTCTTCTAGAGACTTGATCCTATTATCCTTTGCAAAAGAAGATATTTTCTCCAGCTTTAATTGGGTCTGAACATTGTTCAGAGAAACCTGTAATTTGGTAGCAGTAGTGGAAGAATTGGCCAATGTTGAGAAAACCATCTCTCCAGTCTGCCTATGCAGATTCATCTAGTTAGCTGGATGTATAGCCTTAGAATCAAATTCAAGTGTGGATCTTTTGTAGTCAGTGATTTCCTTTGGATGAGGTACTTGTGCCTGCAGAAATGCCATGTACATTCTCCCCTTCTCTGTGTCGAAATAATAGAGCAGTCTATGTTGTGTTGTTGATGTTTGCTTCCAGAATTGAGCATATGTGTTGTTGGCCAACCTCTCATTTTTCTTCTTAATCATATCATATTTCTAAAAAATACTCAACTTTGCAGCTCCTTCAGTTGGATGACTGATCAATGAGGTGTCAGTCTATTTCTTGGATGAAGGAGTAGATGTGATCTGCTGGCTCTTGGAGAAAAATGATGACTGCTCTCCTTTGACCATTGTGGTAGATTGGGTCTCTTCCTCTCCAGAATTGTCGGTTGTGTGACTGATCTTAGGCTTTTTTGTGTAAACCTAGAACTCCTCCAATGACACTTTAGTGATTGAAGGTGAGACATCCTTCCTGAGTCTTTTCTCCTTGGGTACTTGTGTCGTAGTGGTTTCTGAGATGACAGCTGGAGTGGGTTGGGGTTCTATGTCTTCTAGAGTGTTTACCTCTCACTCTATTTGATTCATATATTTATCGATCTCTGGTTTGGTCACATGAGCGTATGGGGAACTTTTATTCTGGAATCTCATTTCTACTATAATCCCACATGGATCATAGTGCCAAGGGGAACTAATGTGAAATTTCATTTCCTTGAGTAGTTTGTTTGCTTCTTCCCCGGTAGCTCAACCGTTAAAAATAAAGGATCCTATCTTCCCTTTAATTCTCAGTTGTCGTTTCTTTTTCAAAGATACAAAATGTATATAATTTGAATTAATCATTTTCCTGATGTACTCCAAGGAAAATATCCTGACAGTCAGATATTTGGGTAGTTTATAGGGAGCTAACTCACATCCATATACTCTGATCTCCATGTGATTCTGATACAGATACTAGTCTCCCATCTTGGCGAGGTCCGAGAGGTGTAATATTCTTTGGATTTACTCATTTATCCTCTGCTCTTTCCTGCCACTGAGCATGCTTACCAATGGGTGGTAAAACTGCTCTATGAATTGCTTAAAACTGAAATCTATTGAGTACCTTCTCAGTAATGAAGTCCAAAAGGTGATAGGTTGTGGCTTACCATCCTGGTCCAGTTTCTGCATGGGGAAAAGGAACTTATCTTCTTGATAAAACAAGAACATGTACACCAGTACTGAGGAGTACCAGAACATGCCTTCTGTAGGAAATTTGAACAAATGATCGTGAATATTGTTATCTAGGAAGACATTGTAATCGAACTGCACTGTGGGGCTTCCCTCGGTAGAACAAATGGATAGGTAACCCAAAATTGGGTCATCCACCCATTCATGTGAGTAGTATCCAAGTAGGCTGCAAAGGGTGGAAATGATTTGATTTCCTTTCACTGAGAAAATCGATGATCGATAAAGTGGATTGGTATTAGGTATTGGGGAGTTCTTAGGGAGGAATATTTAGAAGATCTGTGCTCTCTACGGAAAGGACAAATTTTGATACATGTCGGTCATGACCTCAATAGTTAACAAAGAGAAAGATTTGGCTCTGGTTGTTTGCAACATCTGGTCAATGGATTCGGGTGTGATAGTGAACAGGGTCTTCCCGAAGGATGACACAATAGTTCTCTAGTTAGGAAGGTAGTGTGCTTAGCATTTGAGGGTGAATTCCAGGAAATGGTGAATCTAGGGAAACATGTACATGGGGAGATTGGACTCCTAGAGTCCTATCTCGTCACTCTGATCTTGGAAAATGTCTCTGAGCCATGTATATAGCTCAACAAAATCAAAATCACATCTTGGCTTAGAGATGAGGTAGTCTTTGTCGGCCAGAGGGATCTGTTCGAGATCAACGAGAGGCAGAAGGAAACGGTTTTCCTTGATTTCTGACTGTTTGGATTTCGATGCCATCACTTCAATAGGTACCTGCAATTTGAAAAAAAAATGTTAGCAGGCAATGGCTATGGCTGGGTCACTGACTGCAACGGTGAGGAAACAGAGCTTCTGGTGTGTGGAGAGTGTGAACAGTGCAAAAATGGTGGGGAAACGAGATTAAGTTTGGGCGAATGGGTATCCGTTGGGCACGAGGGACAAGTGAGAAAACTAACAGATACGTTAGCCTATATTAATTGGCCAACGGATATCTAGGGATGATACTACGGGCCAGTGACAAGTCAAAGGTGTGTGAGGGTGATGTGGAGGGTAATGAGTGGGGGAAATATGACATGTGGTAGGTGAAAGGTAGACAAGGTAAGATGAAAGAGTATGGGATATGACCAGTGATGAGTGGTAGTGGGGTGTGACATCACGAGACAATGAGGAAGTGGAGTGTGATGTCATAAGGAGGTAGTGGTAAAACAAAACTGGTATGGTGGTATATCGGAGGGGGGGGGTAGGCAGTAACCGGTTTGGAATGAGGGGGGTATGACATCACATATTTGCGCCAGGTTAGGATGGGGCCTGCCTAGGAATACCACCATATCAGACCCCCCCCCCCCCACCATTAAAGATAGAACGGGCGGGCGGGGGGTCCGGAATTTCTTGTCAGCCATCGATCTAAGTGCTAATAGATCAACTGTAGATCTATGCACCCTATTTAATATCCATATCGGACCCCTCCTACCATTAAATATAGAATGGTCGGGGGGGGGGGTCCAGAATCTCTTGTTGATCGTAGATCTATGCATCATGAGATCGACTGTAGATCTATGCGCACTTTTTAATTTGCAGGCGTGAATCAAAACGCACAACCAAAACTTAGGATAGTGATTTTTGTGGGTTTTTGCACTGCTTCCCTTGTATTTTGTCACCGTAGGGTTAGAAAACACACTTCAAACATCAAAATCATGAATTTCCATCGAACATGATGCATATTTTATTGAAGGAAAAATTGGATAGCCTATGTTCTATCCTACCCACCTACACAATTAGCCCATATTAAACTATTGGACTAAGATCTTACTCTATCCTGGGGCTATTTGATCAAGTTTGAACAGTTTGATCAAATTTATTCACTAAATAACCTATCTACTTGGCTAAGATTAAATAGTTTAGCCAAGTCTTATTCACTAAGCCTATCAACATAACCATGATTAAACTGTATGGATCAAGTCATTATTATCGCATGGGGATTTTATCCATTTTCTTTTTCTTTTCCTTCTTTTCTTTTCTTTTTCTTTCTTTTCTTTCTTTTTCGTTTTTCTTTCTTTTTGAAAATAATTTGCAATGATAAAATATTATTTCCAACCAAACTACATCAAGAGTAAAAAATTGATCCTATGAAATATAGGGTTATAACACTACCAATATAGAATTGAATTTGATAAGCCAAATACATTTGAAGACACCATGAGGAAGGCTAAGTGTTGTTATGATCAATCCAAACATAAACCAAATCCTCTTAAGGATTGGAAGAGAAGGGATAAGAGTGGGTCCAAGAAAAAGGGATTCAAATCATTTCCATACAAGAATCCAAAGAAGGGTGCATAGTTTGGTCATCCAAGCAGAAGTTCTCATTAACATAATTTTCCATCACAAAGTGGAAATAGGCCAATAGAACATGCAAGAGAAAAAGTAGAGGAGACAAGGAAATGGCTTCTACAATGTTGGGGTTGTGAAGAACCACACCTCTTGAGGGATTGTCCTCACAAACAACATGATAGCAAGAAATTTTATCATATGCAGGAAGAAACCACAGTTAATGATGTGGCCATGAGTGTGCCAACAATATATGTAGTTGTGGAAAATCGACAAGCAGACCACCAAGATTTTGTACTAGAGTTGGAAGGTATAATTTCCAAGAAACCCAATTCTATTTGAATTTACCCTAGATCTAATCTTAGTTATATGTCTCACCTCAAGTTGTTGAAGCATGTGATTTATAGAGGAAGAAACATGCAAAGTCACGGTTGGTTCATTTAGCCACAATAACTAAGATGAAAGTGGTCCAGATCATAGAATCTTGTCCATTTGATATAAGTAGACTGTGTACACAAGAAACATTGAATGGACTACCCTTAGGATCATATGATGTGCTTCTAGGCATGGACTAGTTGGCTGCCCAGAAAGAAAAAACAGATTGTTATGAGAAGACCTTAGAATGTGAATATAACGAAGGCAATGCAAGAGTTTTGCAAGGCATTCAGAAGCTATTTTTAGTTAGAAAATATCAACATATCATCTTAAGAAGTTTATTCAGAAAAGGTTCCCCTTGTATGCTATACAAGTGCTTAACTCAATAGAAGGAAAGGAGCTGAAGGCTAAAGATCACCTTGCGTTGTGGGAGTTTAAATATTTGTTTCCATAGGAGGTACTTGGACTACCTCCAAAGAGAGATCTTGATTTTTTAATAGATATTATACCTAAGGTGATACCAACATCAAAATTACCCTATATAATGAGCACGCCAAAGTTGGTGGAGGTGGAGGTACAATTAAAGGAGATGTTAGACAAAGGTTACATCAAGCCGAGTGTGTCCCCATGGGGAGCACCCACCTTGTTTGTAAAGAACAAGTGTTACCCATAATTTTAGTCAATCTTGATGGTGTATTGATGATGGTGTACTCAGGCTCCTCATAAGAACTTTCTCCTGAGAAAAGTGACATTCATCTCTTCCCAGAAAACATACTTTTAAAGAGAGTTTGCAGGTTGCTAATATACTAGGGTGTGAGAATGACCCATTCTTGCAAGCTGCCTTAAGCTAGGGTGCAAACTTCTCACACTGTGCTACATAGCTAGGGTGTGAAATCATTCTAAAGCTTGGAAAAATATGAAGTCTAGATGGTTCTAGAAGGGAATCTTCTAGAAGAATTGGTTGGCATTTGAATGGTTATCCTTTTACTAGTTTCCTTGATATTGTGGGATCATTCTTATCCAAGTAACCATCTCATTCTCTCCTATATATTGATGGAATTCTCATGGAAAAGGTTAAGCAAGATTCATTGGAGAATTGGTGAAAGAATTGTGTGAAGGACCTAGCTTGAACAGGAGGTTGGAGACTCTAGCAAGTCTATCAAGAGGATTTGATCTTCTTCATACAAGGTTTGAGCAAGTGTATGTGTTGGAGCCAAGAGCCACCGAAAGGAAGCTTGCAACATCAAGGAGATCAGGTTGTATCTTCTACTTTCGATTAATATGATACATCGACATGCCCTTTTCCCATAAAGTCATTCTCACTTTATTATGTAATTCCTTGATCATACACATAAGTTGACAGTTGAATATATTTTGTTATCTTCACTTTGGTTGGTTTGTGTTGTCTTGGTCTTGACCTCATGAGAGCACCGGAGCGAAGTGGGAGCAATAGAGACCCTAGGAAGCGATACAAATGTATGTTACTTGTTCCTCCCTACTAGCTAATTCAATGGTCAAAACTTAGGAAAAGAGTCATGTCCTGTCCTATTTTGTTCTAGATCTAGGTGGATGTAGGGAGATCTGTTAGTGTTCGCACCTACCGATTAGTCCAATAACAAAATTGGCGACTCCACTGGGGAGGGGAAAGTCTTCACTGTACCTGGAATCGACATTGGCCAAACTCACTCGGGCTCCTTGGAGGGTATACCCATGATTATGTGTGGGAGATTGCATCAGGGTGTAATTCCGTTAAGCAGGTCGTCAGCATAACCTTTCCACCCTAGCCCAGCCCCTTCTCGTCTCATTGTTGCAATGTCAGATTTCATCACCAACTAGTCGCTTCGGAATTAGAAGGTCTTGTTTGCTTGGTGTTGCTTCCTAGATTTTGTTTACTAGCGCGTGTTGTTTGTTTACCAAAGTTGACCATACGATTTTCTTCGTGAAGTTTGTCACTCATTTACAATAGCTCCTCCACGTTGTTCACATAGAATGCGGGGTTTATCTCTAGAGCATCTGGAAGGTTCTCAACCCTTGCCTACAAGTTCATCTGAGGGATCTCCTCAGTAGAGTGAAGTCCAAGACGTTACCATGCCACAAGTGGAACGAACTGACTCTCTAGAACATTTTTGAATTACCAATACTTGAGAGGACTTTCGACTTCACCCCAATTCTGAGCGACCGTTTATGTGACTGAATTCTTCTGGAGACTTAGTTGTTACATCTTCTGGATCACCAGTTGGACCCTTTCTAGGCATAGAAGGCCAATATCCTTTTTGGTCTACGGGTGTTTTTCGATGGGACCTTTTTGGTCAAGGCTCACCTGTGATTTCCGAAGTCACCCCACCTGTGATTTTTGAAATCTCTAGTCCAGAGACAGTACCGTTTACTATCGCCTATCACTTTCTTGGTATAGATACCCCGCGATCTAACCACATCTTGACCATCCCTATCGAAATGGCCCATCACACAGATACTACGAGTTTTCACATCAGGTTTACCATGGTTATTCTTGCTCCCATCAGCACACCGCAGATGCCCAGTGTCACGCCTACGCTACCACCTGGATATTGTGCGTTGAATGCTTCCATTCCCACTCCTACACAAACCCCATCCGACTCTCCTGGTGGTCCTTCTTCTTCTGAGCACTCTCTTCTCGGTTTTATTCCGACACCTTCCTCATCTTCTACTGGCAGTCTTAATCTTAGTGGCACTATTCCGTCATTCACACCAAATTACCAGATTCCCATCAGTGGACAATTTCACCAAGGTGGCATGACTCAACCCCCTCTCAGCGGGAAAATTCCTATTGGAACGCAAATCCCAATTGGAACACAACCCCCAATTGGAACACTTCCCCCAGTTGGAACACCACCTTCGATAGGAGGACCGACCCCACCTTATGGACAAAACATACCTCCATCCTTGGCCCAGTATTGGAATCATCTAATACAACATCCTACTCAATCGACTGGGGGGCAACAGTTTCTAGCTGTGTCCATAATACCCCCTAGTATGGGCCAACCATATCCAGGTTCGTTCAATCCTATTTGGGTCTCGACTGCTCAAACTCACGTCCCTCTTCCAGGGTACAATCCCATGAGCTACTATCCTCTTCAACCACCACCGAATCTGCCTGGGTATTCACATTATATGCAGACAGCTTATGGTCCTACTGGTTTGTTGATGGGGCTTCCTCCCCAAAGTCACCAGTACCCGCAGGTGAATCGATAGTTACTCTTTTTGGCCACTTTGGATCTTCTGGATTTGTCAAGGATTTTAAATGATCCAATTCGTCACTCTCCCCAATGGCCTACTATACCAGCCAAGCTACCATCAGACATTCCTAAATTCGACAGCAAAGTGGGAGAGGACCCAAACAATCACGTTATGACTTTTCACCTCTGGTGTTCATCCAACTCGTTGATGGATGAATCTATTCATTTACGTATTTTTCAACGAACCCTCATAGGTTTTGCATCAAGTGGTATATAGAATTACCACGAGGTTTCTTCTCTGATTTCAACACCCTAGCTATGGCTTTCCTCACACACTACCAGTTATCGATCTGTTATGAAATGGGGACTGATATTTTGAGTTCTTTCAAACAGAACAAGGCCACTCATATATCTGATCACATTCATGAGTGGTGACGGAGATGAATTCTCATTAAACTCGAACTCCCTGATCAGTTGCTGGCAGAATGGTTCACAAAATCATTTGTGAATGACATCAGTCATGACATTGCCATGGGTGGAGTAGTCACGAAAGAGCAGGCTATAAGTCGTGCTCAATACCTTGACCTCGTTTACTCACAAACGGGTACCCATTATGATTTACTACCTGACTTACCTCGTCCTTCCACTTCCACCACTTCAACTACTCCAGTTGCTTCGCATGCAACCGACGGCATGATTGGCACTTTCTAGGCCCAACCAAATTCCGCCTCAAGCGCAAACCCCAAACCTACTTCTTCTAATGTTCAAAATGCTCCATCTCCTGCCCTTCCCACCAGCAAGACTTCTGAGTTAAATGTCGTTCAATCTACCCCAGCCGGTAAAAACAAATCCAAAAAAGCAAGGGGTAAGAATAAGGACGACAAAAATACTTCTCAAGCAGAGCGAACCAAAACTACACCTGTTGATGATCGGGATAAGCGCAAACCTCGATACCCTTGTCTTATCTGTGGTGATGATCACTACACGAAGGATTGTCCATGACGCGCCGAGGTCACTAAGTTCCTTCAAAGAGCTCCAAAACCACCTACTCCATTTGTTTTGTCCTAACCCTTCCCATCTCAACAACAGGCTCAGTTGGTCATTCATGCCCAACCCTCATCTTCTACTACATCTTATGTACTGATGTGTACTAGCGATTCAAAACAAAACGACATTTCCCTCACCACTCGAGCCAAAGATTATTCTCCCTCTAAAGAGAAGGTTGATGACCTATCTCCTCCCTTGGTACAACCCTCTCCTGCGACTCCACCTACCAATGGTCCTCTTCATCTCAAACGACCGAGCCTCAACACAATTCTTCGACCCCCCCCAAAGGGTGTCGTTTGAAAATTAGATTTCAATCCACATGCTCATGTTTCCCAGAACTACATCATTCTTGAAGATCTGGCCCAAGCACCTTCTGCGATGTCAGCCCTTGAAGTCCTTCAAAGTTTTCCCACACAATGGAAGGCACTGTTGAAAGCTATCGGTGGAATCGACCCGACGGATACAAATTTAATAATTTTTGACTTGGAAGATCACATTCCAAGGTTACCCCCTCAAATTGTATTCTAGATCCAAGTGATTGTCTCTGACAAAAACATTTGTCGAACCGTTATCGATGAGGGCGCCTCGACGTGTGTCATGTCTCTTACCTGCTGGAAAGCCATTGGCTCTCCCTCTTTGAATGAATCCCAGAACACTCTCAAAGCCTTCAATGGCTCTAGTTTTAATACCTATGGTGTCCTCCCTTCATTGCCCATCACGTTAGAAGGAAAAATGGTCCAATTGGAAGTGGAAGTCTTGGACGCTCCCCTTGATTACAATATTCTACTTGGCCGCAGCTGGATTGATTCCATGTGCGCAGTTGTGTTGACCCTTTTCTGTGTGGTACGTTTCCCAGATCAAGGAAAGGTCATCACAATCGACCAATTAGCCTTCTTTAATTCAGATACCCATACTGGCAACGTACTGTTCATCGCTAAAACCCCACTGGGTTATGAGAACGTCAGTGTAGGCCTTCTTAAAGACTCTTCATTAATGGGTACTTTCCCCATTCCACCACCCGATGTTCCACATTTGTCCGTTGCTTCAATCAACATGATATCCACCTCGATTCATGAACTTCTTGCGTCTCACGACCCATGGATAGTACATGAACCTGGAGATTATCTTTGTTACGATGATGAAATGTTGTTAAGTCCAGTCGAATCCGCCTATCAGGCCATTCAATTGACAACACCTTCTACCCCCTCTCTTGGTGAGTTGTCTCCTGATCCTTTTCGTGTCATTTTTCCCACAGACGAAATGATCATGTATGTCATGGAAGACACCCCTTGGGACAATGGACATCATCGTTCCATCCTCTTTCTGGGGCAACATACCATTGACAACTACCAACGGATATCAACCTCGTCGACCATTGTCATCATCTCAACTGTTCCCGGGTCCACACACGCTGTGTTTTCTGAAGGGAACTTAAGCAATATCTCACCCACTATTCCCCTCAACATATCTGTCAAACCTGGAATCGTTGAAAATGTCCATATCGGAGCTTCGTGTTCCCCTGATGAAATAGTCACCTATACGTCCCTTTTCAAAGAGTTTCATGACATATTCACTTGGAGCTACAAAGAAATGTCGGTTATCAACCCTAAGATTGTGATACATGAGATCAAGACATACCCTGACGCTAAACCCGTTCGGCAACGCCTTCGTCTAGTTCACCCACATAAAGCAGCTGCTATCAAGCTCGAAGTCGAGAAACTTCTTAAAGCCGTCTTTATTTATCCAGTGGCTCTCACTGACTGGGTTTCTAATATTTTCCTGACAAAAAAGAAACAAGGCACAATTCATGTATGCATTTATTATAGGGATATCAACAAAGCTTGTCCCAAAGACAACTTTCCTACCCCCTTCGTCGATCAAATTTTCGACGATTGCACCAGAAGTGAAATCTTCTCTTTGATGGATGGTTTCTCTGGGTATAATCAAATCAACATTGTTCCCGAGGATCAACATAAGACTTCTTTTATTTGTCCTTGGGGTACTTTTTCCTATCAGAAACTCCCTTTCGGTCTTAATAACGCTGGCACCACTTTTCAACGTGCTATGTCTTATGCTTTCCATGATATCAAGCACATCGTTCAACCATATTTGGACGATTTACCCGCTCACTCAATGTGCTGAGCCGATCATCCGAGCCACCTGCAAACCATTTTCATCCACTGTTGGTTCTATCGTATACGTTTGAATCCTCATAAGTGTGTTTTATGCGTGGAATCTGACCGACTTCTAGGTTTTATTGTTTCACATCAAGGGATCAGGGTGGATCCTTTAAAGGTTGAGGCAATCCTTAGTCTCCCTCCTCCTTCTACACTTCACCAGTTACAAAGTTTGCAAGGGAAAGAAAACTTTCTTTGTCGTTTTATCCCAAATTATGCTGAGATAACTCATGGATTTACATGGCTCCTTAAAAAGGGCTCAGAGTTCATTTGGGATACCATTGCCAACAATGCTTTTGAATCTTTGAAATTATCCCTAACATGTGCTTCGCTTCTCTTTCCCCCCGATTACAGTTGCGATTATTTCCTCTACCTTTCTGCCTCGGATTACACCATTGGTATGGTTCTCGTCCAAGAGGATGATGCTAATGACGAACATGTTATCTACTACTTGAGTCGAAGTCTAACACCTACTGAAATCAAGTATTTACATGTCAAAAAACTGGCCTTGGCTGCCATCCAAGCCGTTCAACACTTCCGAAACTATATCCTCTCACGTAAAACTACAATGCTTTCTAACTGCAATCCTATGCAACACATTCTCACATGTCAATTTCTAGGGGGAAAATACTCCAAATGGATTGTGATACTCCAGGAGTTTGACTTGGAATTTGAATGTGCCAAGTCCAAGAAGTCCTTAGTGTTTGCTGAGTTGATATGCAATTTTCCCTATTCTGAAATAGAAAATGTAGCAGCTGATTCATTACCCGATGAATCCCTTTTCCATATCAGCACTGATGATCTTTGGTATGGCGATATCATTATATATCTCCAAACCCAGACTTTCTGGCCAACTTTGTCTATTACTGACCGATGTCAAATATGATACCAAGCCCGTCAATATATTATCCTTGGGGATACTCTTTATCGTCGGGGGATTGACTCTGTTTTTCGACATTGTCTTACATTCGACGAAGCCGAGAGAGCTTTGAATGACTGCCATTCTAGAGCCTATGGTGGTCATATGTCTGGGTATGCTACTACCTAGAAGATCTTACGAGCAGGGTATTTTTGGCCTTCTTTATTTAACGACTGCATAATTGTCATTCAAAAATGCCATGCTTGCCATACCTATAATCAGAAGATATGGTCACATCTCTCTCCTCTTCACCCTGTGGTCTCCATTGGTCCCTTTGTGAAATGGGGCATCGTTTTCATGACATGTCACCCTCACTCGGTCGGGGGGGCATGGATACATTATTACAGCCGTTGATTACTTTACAAAATGGGCCGAGGCGATGCTGACATTTGACAACACTGGAAAGACCGTAGCATTATTCATTTTTAATTACATCATAGCTCGTTTTGGTGTTCCCCAAGCTATCGTCACTGATCACGGTAGACACTTTAGAAACTTCATGATGTCTAAACTTACTGAAAAGTTGGGTCTTCGCCATGAAAACTCAACGCTCTATTATCCACAAACCAACGGCCAAGTCAAAGAAATTAACAAAGTTCTCATAACTATGCTCCGACGAATGATAGGGATTCATAAAACAAGTTGGCACACAATGTTTTTTTTGGCATTGTGGACTTACCGAACATCCGTCAAGTCTACTACTAAGTTTACACCTTTCCGGTTAGTCTATGGTTTGTAAGCCATTCTCTCGATTGAATGTGAGATACCCTCTTTAAAACAAGCTGTTGAACTCCTACCAAACACTTCTGCTGATGAAGAACGTCTATTGTATCTTATGCAATTAGATGAAACTCGACGTGATGCTACCCTAGTCATAGAAGCTCAGAAAAAATGTGTCAAGGCCCAATATGAAAAACATGTCAAGCCTCACATTTTCTTCGAAGGAGATCTCGTTCTCCTCTATGAACAAGATCGAGATATGCTAGGAGCTGGAAAATTTGAAGCTATGTGGCGAGGTCCTTATATCATTAGACGAGTGTCGGAAAAAGGATCTTATGAGTTAGTAGATTACGATGGTATCCCTTTGAGTGAACCCGGGAATGGGTTGTACTTGAAGAAGTACTATGCATAAAATCATCTGTGCACGAGTACTTGTATTTTTATTGTATCATACTTCTTGTGTGTTACTATAGCTTGCTTTTGTCATTATCTGGTCTCTTCCCTTATGTGACATTGTGTTTGATTTCCAGATGTCAAAGTCTTTGCTACCCTATATTGGCTTTCCTGATGGCGCTAGCCGTAGTACTTAGAACCTTTCTTCCGTTGCATGGGAAATTTATGCCCCTACAAACAAACTTGTCTCCTTACGAGGTGTGTGTCTTGGCCGTGTGACCAACAATATTGTAGAGTATAGCACCGTTATCGAATTGTTGATTGATGCTATCTTGCTCGGAATCCGTCATTTGGTTGTGCGACTCGATTCGCAGTTTGTAGTACTACAGTTAAGTAATGCCTATACTATTCGAAGTCCTACTTTGTTACAGGTGTATTTGCGAATTCACCTCTTGGAACGTTATTTTGATTATATTGAATATCAACATATTCATAGATGTCTAAATAAATTAACTGATGCATTGGCTAACTATGTATTAGACAGACATTTGGATCATTTATAAATCAATCACATCAATTTTCACACAACACAAGATAAACCGGTAGAAGTCATCTGTATATATAACAATCAAAAGAGTTTTTTACAAAAAGTTTTGTCCGAAGACCAAAATGTCAAAATATGAAGCTCATAGCTTCTACAAAGTGACATCATGGATGACGTTCACGGTAACACATGACTGCCCGGGAAACTCTACGGAGCAGTCGACCAATGGACTCTGACACTCCTACTGTATGACACTGATAGCGTCGTGGAACCTCTCCAAGAGGCATGTCTAGAATATCTACTGTCAAACCCTCTAGGTTTTGTTCCACTGCTTGATAATCCTCGGCATCCCATTGTGGTACTGATGCTACCTCTCCTTGTCGTTGAATAGGAGAAGTACCAGGAGGTCAGTAAGGTCCCACATCTGTGTCATCAAAAACAAATTTTGTATTTAGTCTTTGGACAAACATATAAAAAACATTTGCATATGATAAAATTCACAAAAAACATTTAAAAAGAAAAAATGTGTACTTCCTACCAAGTTCCCCCCACTGAGCACCCTTGGGTAGGACCAAGTCTAGATCTCCTCAGAAATCCAACCCGACATAAGCATAATCATCAACCATCAGCATCTGTGGTCACAACCAATTGAAGAAGGTATCATCATACTTGATAATTGGTCCAACTATGTGCCGGGCCATGAGCTGAAACCATCTCAGCATTCTTGGATTTGTGGGAGCCGAAAAATTCCACTCAACCTGCAGTCTCAGTAACGGAACCCTCTCGAGAAAGAAGGAAACTAACAAAGACCCATACCCGAATTGCTTCAGGTCACCTTGTCTGCATTTGGTCAACTTCTTTTTCATGCTACGAAGCACAACATCTGCCCAGTTAAAAACCCGAGGCTCAGTGCACTCTATGGCATACTTAAAGTAACTCTGGAGCACCATGTGAGGAGCAGAGCTCCCAGCCATCCGAGCAATGGTGAACAAGATAGTACGGAGGGTCAAATCCTGTACTCCCCAAATAGCTACTTTCCCTTTCTTCCTCTCTGCCTCTGGGACACAATATAAGTAGCAATACTCACTCATGGGCAGCCCACCACCTCTGCTACCAGTTAGGCTCACGTGGTACCCACGCTGTGACAGTCCAGTCAAGAAGTAAATGTCCTCTATATCCAAGGACAATGTGTGGACCCCTACATGAAATACCTGTTGATCGGGATCCCACATATGCACAAGGTACTCTAATAACCTAATTTGGGCCCTCATGCCCGGGCTACAAAAGTACTTCAGAAGACCATAGTTTCTCAAAGCGGCAATGGTGGGCGGATGATTTCTGGCAATGGCATTAACTTCTTTGTGCTCCCTTTCACGCCATTCTAGGACCATTGTGATGGCCAAATACCTGCATAAGAAGCACAAGAAGAAGATTAATAACTCTATTCATAAATTGGTTCTCTTTCATTGAGCTAAACTTCAAAAAAAAATTATGCTTTGCGATTCTCGCAGGTGCCCTTTAGGCACAGTGCGAGGTTCTCGTAGGCTATTGTGGGATCACCTACGAGAATGACCCATTCTTGCAGGCCCGTGTAGCCCACCTACGAGAATGGATGAGCGCCATATTAGACCCAAAAACAAACTCAAAATGACAATTTTTGCCAATGAAAATTAAAAATTAAACCATTAAAGAGTAGAGGACAAAGTGCCTACCTCACTGCTACTGACGGTTCGTCGAATGGATGCTCATAACTCTCGCAATCTGACGCTGAATTTTGAGGGTAAAAGAGGGGTTTTTGGGCTCAAATAGTGGTAAAGTGAAAATGATATGGTAAAAAGAGTTTTACTTCTTTATATTTACTTTTACCATATTATTGAGTTTTTATAATTATTTATTTATTAAAACCTAAACCCTAATGCCCTTTTGAGTGTAACTTTTGCAGGCGTAACGACTTCGATGTTCATATACAGAGATGTGGACATATTTTTCTTCTTCATCACATGTTTTGATTTTTTTTTTTATGGTTTTTGTATAAAACCTCGAGCTGAGTCTTTGTCCATTCTCACGCTTGAAAATACACGAGAACGTGATCGAGCATACTTTTATCACTTTTTCGGGCTCAACAAGGTTATACGAAAAAGGAACCCCCTAGAGTCCTTTTTAAGCTCTTTTCAGACTCTCTAAATATGAAAAGATAGCCGAGTGACCTTGCTATTTTCACACTTGATAAAGTATTTGAAGAAAGCATCTAGTGGGCAATAATTTATCTCTTTTTTGGTCTCACCAGACTATTTTACGAAAAAGGAATTGAGAGAGTTCTCTTTTAAGTGTTTTCCAAACTCTATAATCATGAAAAACCTTCGAGTTTTCTATCTTTGGACTTGTTAAACAAACATCGACATACTCGTAATGGGACCGAACCACTCCTTCTTAGGGTTCGTTAAACATACTCCGAAGGACTTATCCGAAGGATAAGATTATATCAACAAGCATATCTTATCCTCCTCAAGCTTGCGTAAAAATAAAGAGGTACTCGCCAGAAATGGTGGGGGAAAATTTGGGAGAGGGATATGTTCTCATCTTCATATTGATTGGCAGTAAGTGTCGCTCTTGAACATGACACCCCCTATTCATTATTTGAAGCCGGTTTGGGAAATCCATTTGTCTCTCATTCGATTTGCTACCAGGTCATACTCTATGTCGTCTCTAAGTCAATGCTGCCAAATCATTGGTCGTGTCGTTCATATGTTCAAGAGAAGTTCATCTGAAACCTCTATTGAGTCGGTCATCTGTAGTTGTCCATTTTCTCTGTGTCAACCTTCCCTGTGTCCAGTCCAACTTACATCATACTCTGTTTCACCTTCAAAATCTTTTACTCGTTTCGTATCATTGATGGGGGATACATCAAGGCCCTCCTGTGATGAGTTTTTTTCCTTCAACTTCAGCTCATTATTTAGAATCAAGACTTAGAAATTCTTTGGTACCTTGGAACTTGCATGTCTCAATGGAAAGTTTCCTCACTTTCGATAGTGGGTTTACATCATTGACCCTTGATCGAAAGATTCCGTCGAATGTTTGACTTCAACTCATTCATTCACACTCGATGGATTGTACTAGAGTACCTTGGGAGTCATTGACATTAATGGTGATTTCCCTTGTACTTGTTAATGGTTTCATCAATGACCGATAATCAAGTGGTTTCTACCATGTTCGACTTCAACACATGTAATCACATGGTTAGATTCGTACTTTTGGGCGATGAGATTGAAGACCCTGGATATCATCTTTATGTCCAGGTTGCAATGGAGTATGTATAATTTGTGACACATAGATCCACTTTGTATGTCTCATGGCTATGTCGTCTTAATTTAAATTTTCTCGCATAGATCCACAGTGTATTCCTGGTGGCTATGCTATATTTTGACAGCATGGATCCACAATGTATGATTGGTGGCCATGATCTATGTCTACAATGTCATCCGTCTGTGATCTGAGTATGGGAATGCCTACCTCAAAATTAATATATGATATTCTGCAGATGCTTGGTTGTTCGCAGGTTTTCGATTAGATGCGCTCCTGGTTTCCAACACACACATGCAGCTACAAAGTCTTTCGGCTGTCATTGATTCCAGCCTCATACTTTGGGGGGCATTCTATTACCTGTGATTTTAGTCAATCTTAATGGTGTATTGATGATGGTGTACTCAGGCTCCTCATCAGAACTTTCTCCTGAGAAAAGTGACATTCATCTCTTCCCAGAAAACATACTTTTAAAGAGAGTTCGCAGGTTGCTAATATACTAGGGTGCAAGAATGACCCATTCTCGCAGGCTGCCTTAAGCTAGGGTGAGAACTTCTTGCATTGTGCTACATAGCTAGGGTGAAAACTCGTTCTAAAGCTTGGAAAAAGATGAAGTCTCGATGGTTCTAGAAGGGAATCTTCTAGAAGAATGGGTTGGCATTCGAATGGTTATCCTTTTACTGGTTTCCCTGATATTGTGGGATCATTCTTATCCAAGTAACCATCTCATTCTCTCCTATATATTGATGGAATTCTCATGGAAAGGGTTAAGCAAGATTCATTGGAGAATTGGTGAAAGAATTGTGTGAAGGACCTAGCTTGAACAAGAGCTTGGAGACTCTAGCAAGTCTATCAAGAGGATTTGATCTTCTTCATACAAGGTTTGAGAAAGTGTGTGTGTTGGAGCCAAGAGCCACTAAAAGGAAGCTTGCGACATCAAGGCAATCAGGTTGTATCTTCTACTTTTGATTAATATGATACATTGACATGTCCTTTTCCCATAAAGTCATTCTCACTTTATTGTGTAATTCCTTGATCATACACATAAGTTGACTGTTGAATATATTTTGCTATCTTCATTTTGGTTGGTTTGTGTTGTCATGGTCTTGACCTCATGAGAGAATCGGAGCGAAGCCGGAGCAACAGAGACCCTAGGAAGAGATACAAAGGTATGTTACTTGTTCCTCCCTACTAGATAATTCAATGGTCAAAACTTAGGGAAAGAGTCATGTCCTATCCTATTTTGTTCTAGATCCAGGTGGATCTAGGGAGATTTGTTAGTGTCTACACCTACCGATTAGTCCAATAACAATAAGGATGGTACCTTGATATTGTGTATTGACTATAGGTAGTTGAAAACGATGACCATCAAGAATAAGTATCCATTACCCTGGATTGATGATCTCTTTGATCAACTCAGGGAGCTACAGTCTTCTCAAAGATTGATTTAAGGTCTAGATATCACCAAGTTAGGATTAAGGATGATGACATCAACAATACATCATTTAGAATGAGTTATGGACACTGTGAGTTCGTATTGGTGCCATTTGGACTTTCAAATGCACCAACCACTTTCATGTGATTAATGAATAGTATGCTTAGCAAATATCTAGACAAGTTTATCCTAGTGTTCATGGACTATATTTTGATCGATTCCAAGACTAGATAATAACATGATGAACATCTTAGAATGGTGTTGTAGGTGTCGATAGAGCACCAAATTTATGCTAAGTTTAACAAGTGTGATTTATTTCATAAGGAAATCCAATATTTAGGCCACACAATATCAATATAAGGAGTGGCAGTAGATCCTGAAAAGATCAAGGAAATCATGGATTGGCCCACCCATAGCAATGTGTCAGAGATCCTTTATGGGATTGGCTGGGTATTATAGAAGGTTCATAAAGGGATTTTCCAAGATTGGTAATCCCATTACCTAATTAGAGAGAAAGGGGAATAAATTTGTGTGGTCACCATAATGCGAGGTCATATTCTAGTAGCTAAAGCATCTTTTGAGTAATTCCCCTATTTTGAAGATCGCAAACCCCAAAAACAATTTGTTAGTTTGCATTGATTCTTGCAAAGAAATACTTGGTGGAGTTCTTATGGAAGAAGGGAAAGTGATCTATTATGAGTCAAGAAATCTAAATGAGCATGAGAAGAAGTATTTCACTCACAATCTAGGGTTGCAACAATGGTGCATGCATTGAATATGCGGAGACATTACTTGCTGGGAAGAAGGCTTCTCTTGATGATAGACCACTGTGGATTAAAGTATTTGTTTGACTAGCTCAAATTGAATGTTATACATGCCATATGGATGTCGTTGATCAATGAGTTTGATTTCAAAATCAAACATATTAAAGGGAAGGAGACCAGAGAGGCATATGCACTCAACCAAAGTGTGCAGACTATACACTTAGAAAAAGTAAGTGTGGGAGAGTGTAACATCAAGTAGAGGATTAAAACCCTCTTAAAAGAAGATGAGTTCTTCAACCAAGTGAAATAAGGGTTACAACAAGAACGCAAGGAGAGGAAGTATGAATGATATCAACTTGTAACTAAAAATATATTATTTCATAACAACAACATGTACGTGCCTAGTTCATTAGATTTGAGGAACCTAATTTTTGAGCTCCAATTTTGTCATATTTTATGCCATACAAATACACTTATCATTACACCTTCTCCCCACATTTTGTCACTAATATATCCCTAATTACACCATAAACCTCCATTATCTCTTTCTATTCATCCTATGTGGTTAATACACAATTTTCCATATTTTTAGTGATTAAAAGGATGATTATACAATAGTTTTGTCGATGATGGTTTAATCCTATGTTTCTATGTCCAAGCAGCATGTTCGGTATTGTTCAGGTTTCGATATGTGCATTCTCCATGTTCCAGTACCTGTACTGTTCCTGTTTTGGTACCAGAAGGTTCTACAGTCAACCAGTACCTGCACAGTCATCCAATACCCATGCTCCATGTCATCTGGTACCAACACTCCATGTTACCCAGTACTCAATTCGTCTGATACCAATACTGCGCTCACCCAATACTCCAAGTTATCTGGTACCAGAAGGTTCTACAAGTCATACGGTACTCACAGTCCATGTCATCCGGAAATCACACTCCATATCATCCGGTAATCACAATTCAACACATCCAATACTAGAATGTTCTAGAAACCATCCAATACCAGAATCCTCTAGGTCATTTGGTACCAACATCAACAACAATCTGGTACTAGAAATAATTTGAAATTTTGGAAAGCTTCTGAAGGAAAATCCGGTACATGGGTTTTTTCCAGAATGATGTTTTCATGTCGAAATATGGGACAAAATTCACCCATATCACACGTGTGGACCTCTAGCTCATGGGGAATGATTCTGCCAAAATTAGCAACAAAACTCAAACTACCAAGTTGTGCCTCGATTTTCTTGCACATGGGAGCATATATTGCAAAACCAAAAAATGGGTTTTTAGAAATATCATCTAGCTATAGAACCCACAAACCGTTTTCTACATTTTGAATTGTTTGGGAAGATATGGGTGGATCCATAGCTTGAATCTGCCCAAATTGCAAGAAAACCTAGATTTTTGAGGATTTTATTTAAAAATGTAATATTTGAAATCTGAGCATTGGGATTTGGTCCCATCCACTCCTCAATGATTATTCATGTATAAATAGGCCTCATAGGGCTATGAGTTTCATGAAGATTTTGTAAATGAAAGATTTATTCTTGTGAGAAAGCCTTAAGGACTTGTTAGCCATGTAAAAACTGAGTTTTTGATCTCAATGAAGAATTGATTGTTGCTGCCACATTGAGCATCCTTCTAGTTTGATATGATTGTCTTCAAGAAACACTCACCTACTGGGAAGGGCCCCTCAACGTGGGTAAGTGTTGCTATATTCTATTTTCTTGGTAGATTAACATTGCATTGTGCATTTGTTTCATTACAAGTCAATTTTAGTTTTGTTATCATTTGAGTTAAAGTTTTGTTAATTTTATGTTGTTGCAATAGATGGATGAATTTAGACTCAGATCACATTTCTCAATTGATTACGTTCTCACACTTCTTAAGCTTTGAGTTTAGTTTGCACTCCTTCCATTACTTTTGTGTGCTTATATTTCTGCATATCCTTTCAATGCTTTGTTTCTGTGCTTAATTAATTATGGACAATGTTCTCTTGTTTCCATGCTTCACTCCCATATATTTAATTGTTCAAACCTCTCTTTGCATCTATCCTTTTCCACCATTGATTTTCCATCCTAATCACACATCGAAACCTACTATCGAATTCACATATCCATTCACCTATTCTACGCTGTCCCAAATAGTGTAAAACAGAGTTGTTCCATTTTCTATATATATCACCTTTCTCTTCTAGATTCACCTCATCTTTCCCCACACAATTTGCTCCTTATTCATTAATTTGATTATACATTATAATCAGTTAACTACAAGAGCATATTGTTGCCATCTCTTCCTCATTTTCTGTGTATTAGTTATTGAGTTTAAATGCTAACTTCATATCTCAATTACACAAAAAACCACTTTATTTTCTCATATTCATTATTTTCCTTTCCATCCCTTTATTTTTGCTTTACTTTATGGATGTATTCATTTGATGAGTGGTTTTGAGTTTAGGATGTGTGATTTTACATTTGCTTAATATTTCTACAGTTTAAGTTTGGATTGCTTTAAGAATTATTTTTGTTCTTAGTCAATTTTGGTTTTGCATTGCTTTGTACTAGTCTACACTTATTTTCACACTAATTTCCTCTCTTGTTTTTGTTATTGATGAATGCTTTTGTTATCATTTTGTAGGATAGAATTTAATCCTCCCATTTTAGGATAGATCTTTACAATAAATTGTTGATCGCATAGTTTTGTTTTAGTATTTCATTTTGCTTGGCTTCTTATTGTAAGTTTGTAGCTTCAATCACCAATGAACAGATTAGAGGTCTAACTCGTGAGATATGGCCTTCCCTCATTGGATTTCTTCCTAAGGTGTTAGTTTCTATTGTGAATTTCATCTTCGTTTGTTTGTTTCTTTTATTTCATTTAAGTGTGGATCCACTATAGGAAATAATCATTGAAGGATAGAAAAACTTAAGTATGCTACTCAAAATTAATCACATGAACATCACCATGAGTGCATGAAAGACTATGATCTAAGTCTTTATAGCACTAATTATTCCTACATCCCAATGATGAATCCTTAGTGTTAATTTTCTACAGTGTGGGTTTGAATATTGTTTTGTCGGCTTTAGATTAGGCTAGACTAGGCTATGATCCTGCGTTTCCTACGCCTGCAACTCAAAGCTTACGAGCCCTAGTTGATAATTAAAAGTGGGAATTAATAGTGCATATATTTAGCCCCAACATTTTGGCACCGTTGTCGGGGAGGTGCTAAAGGGATTAGAGCATAGGTAGGTTTCTTTTATTTCTCCAAAGCCTTGAGTGTTCCTTTCATGCAAGTGTGTTTCTTTTCATGCAAGTGTTGTGTGCTTTTAAGGACGACCTAAGGGTGGAGAGAAGATGATAAGACATGAGGGAAGAACCCACGCATCCACTTTAGTGGGGTTACTCCAAAGTTAGGTTGTCCTCTTCCTTTCAGTAGTTAGAATTTGTGTTTTATTAGCATTAGCCATTTTTTATATATATGAGAAGAGAAGATAACTTGTGTAAACAGATAACTTGGTGACAACAAGGTCCTAGTAGCATGGTGGCGCTTCGAGTATATAATTGGTTTTCTTACATTATTCTTTTAGTTTTCTTCTTTTTATTTCTTTAGGGTTTTTAAAAAGTTTTTTGGTATTGTAAGAACCCCCCTCTACACTAATCCATGTGTGAAACAGAAACCATCAACCAACAACAAGAACTCAAAGATGATCAAGAGTTTAAGATAACTCTATCAAATCCTAGCAACAGTTGGGATCTCTTCCTCTCAGGAAGAGAAAATCTTGACAATAGTCAAGAACCTATCTGCCTCTCCGAAAGTGATAGAAGAAGAAGAGTTTCATGAGCTACATCCACAAGAAGATCTAAAAGCCTTTTGTAATCACTCTTTCCAACCTATAGGAGAGACTAAAGAATCATGGACCACATTCAATGGAGATCCACCATTAGAACTTGATATTGAGGAGTTCTTGACATGCATATCTCCAGATCCAGTATGCATCCAAGAGACAAACCATCCGAAAGAAGATGATCTGCATGGCATGATAGAGGGAGACATGCAGAGTGGTCTAAATGAGGAAGTGAACCAAGAACATGAAGATTATATTGAACATTGGTTCCAGACAATAACAATATTGAAGCACCACTCTCTTCTTCAACAACTCTCCACATCATCATCAAAGAAGTTGGTTCTTCATATTCTGGTATAAATTAAATCTTATATTTCAAACCCGAGTATGAATGTGTTTCTACACCTGTTATGCACATGGTTACATTGGAAATATTCTTACACGTGAAATATAATTTCTTGTTCTTAGGTAGGATAGAGTAAAATTTTCATGTTAGTTAACCTAGTTCTAAATAAATGAAACATCTTTCATGTTTCTTTTCAAATAAAATAAATGAAATGAAGATAATATTGGTGATCTAACATCAAAAACCAAAACAACTTAAGATATTTCTTCTTCTCATTACATGCATATTTCTGACTATAAATAATAACAGTTTCTCATAAGCCTAATCTTTAAGGTCTTCATAATGATGCCCATAGGTAACTTGTACATCCTAGTTTCATATCGGAGCTTGTTATTCAAGTATTCTTATCAAATAGTAGTAGGAAAGTGAATGAAACTTCTACTTGTGAGGGAACACAATCTTATATGGAGAAGATGAACTTGGGGACTAGAGGCACCTTTAGGTCATTCTCTCATAGCCTCATCCACCACACATTAAGTAAGTTTGACCATGATATGTCTTTCGACTAATCTCAATACATAAGTCTATTTTTTCATACGAACAATCTTTTATGGGCAATCTATAAAATATCTTCCAACCCAATACCATCCCATCCTATAAAAAGGTTTTCAAAGATGCTCTCCCATTCACCCATGTGAAAACAATTTATAAATTTTATCTTAAAGGTAAAGATTGGGACAAGAGCCTTTGATGGAAAATGGGTGTAAGAGGCTAACCCGTCGGGATACTGAACATGTTTGTTGGCAACGGGTACCGACCTGTGGTATAACTAGGCAAACCCATCGGGGTACTAAACAAGCTCGTGGAAAATGGGGCATTCTGCCTGGGAAGGATATTTCTTAGATGTTAAAATTACCCCATCGGAGTACTGAACAGGCTTGCTGGCAATGGGTTCTGATTTAAAATGTCTTTCATTATGCCTAATATATATTTGTCTGTATGAACAATATACTTGTGTAAACCATTAAGAAGAAGCATGCATGGTTGAACAAAATGATAATGAACCTCATCTAATTGTGATTTGAGAATGTTCGTAAGATGGTCTTAAGACCCCTTCATTCATACCTAGGATGTCATTGTCCTAGAGGTGGGACCCATAAGTGTAGGAGTCTAATAAACTCAAATGCAAACTTTATCAATATCACTTGAATGACAGAGATTCTTTGAGAAATTAACAGAGATGACTGGTTTCCTATCGGTTTCTCAAAGACCACGTATCTCCTCATGTTCTCTTGTTTAAGGATAAGAGGAAAAATCCCCCATCATAATTTACATGTTTTCTTGAGCATTCAACTGTTAATGATTGATGAAATTGTATGTAATAACTAATTTAGAAATTTCCTTTATGCTTGTAATATTTTAAAATAAATTTCATTTCCAAATTTACAAGCATGAATACAGTTTAATTTTTGGTTGTTTCTTTAAGCATGACATCAATGTATATTTGTTCTCTTGTAATAATAGTATTGGTTTAGTTATTTTAGATTTTTTTGTTCCAATACTATTGGTACATGAACCAGTAGGTTCATGTACCAACAATACATAAATTTAAATCTTTTTCGAGGGTAATTTTTGCAGGATATTTTCAGCAGCTCTCAGCTCTAGCATACTTCATTTATCTCTTTCAATAAACATGCACTAGTTCCACATAGTCCACTTTCATATTGCAGAAAATTTATGTGCTAATGAGAGTTTGCATGAGGACATGCAAACCAATGGATTTGGGGGAGAGAGAGACATAAAGAAACTCAGTAGATCAACATTCATTAACTCTCTCTCCTAGATATCCATCAGTTCATAGCCTTGCTCCACTTCATCTTCAAATTGCAGTAGTCTGCATCATGGTTTTGCAGACATTTCGTCTTGTTCTGCATAGTTTACACTTAAACATGCATTGGAATTCAAAGCAAGGGTAACTTGAGGTAAAACTGGTACAAATATTTTTAATTTACTAAAAAATTGGAAAACATGATGCATAACCACTATTACCCACTCCACACTCCACTATGCATTATCACAACTACTCAGTAAACCCTCCATCTTCACTCCACTTGTCATAATGAACAATATACTTTGATGATAAGACCAAGTAATGAAAAGGAAATATGTGGTATACAAATACAAATCAACATCTATAGTGTCTTCTCTTCATACATCATACATAATTATTAAGTCATCTCAAAGAGGATGAAGTCATTGTTGCCTATCCAAGCAAAGAACCACAAAGTAAATATTGGTCTTAAAATTTATTTCCAAGTTCATACAACCACCATATGCACACCATTCACCATCACTTTGATACCTCATCCACTGCTTGTCCTCCACTTTTATGATAATTTTGTTTCTATGTTTGAAATCAATCTGTGGCAGTTTCCAAAGTGTCATTCCACAAGAACTAACACCTACACAAAAGAAACAATGCCATATAAATCTATAGGCATACTATCATAAGTTATTCACCTTGTTTTCATGAGGACATGGAAATCCTTGGGTTTGGGGGTGTGTTGAGCTCCAGTTTTTTCATATTTTCCACCATACAAATACACTTATCATTACACCTTCTCCTCGCATTTTGCCACTAATATATCCCTAATTACACCATAAACCTCCATTATCTATTGCTATTCATCCTATGTGGTTAATACACAATTTTCCACATTTTTAGTGATTAAAAGGATGATTATAAAATAGTTTTTTCGATGATGGTTTAATCCTATGTTTCTATGTCCAAGCAGCATGTTCGGTATTGTTCAGGTCCCGATATGTGCAGTGTCCATGTTCCAGTACCTGTACTGTTCATGTTCCGGTATGAGAAGGTTCTATAGTCAATCGGTACCTGAACAGTCATCTGATACCCATGCTCCATGTCATCTGGTACCCACACTCCATGTCACCCAGTACTCAGTTCGTCTGGTACCAATACTGTGCTCACCTGGTACTCCAAGTTATCTGGTACCAGAAGGTTCTACAAGTCATACAGTACTCACAGTTCATGTCATCCCGTACTCACACTCCATATCATCCAGTACTCGCAATTCAACACATCCAATACTAGAATGTTTCAGAAACCATCCGGTACCAGAATGCTCCTAGAAATAATCTAGTACCAACATCAACAACAATCTGGTACTAGAAATAATTCAAAATTTTGGAAAGATTCTAGAGGAAAATCTGGTACATGGGTTTTGTCCAAAATGATGTTTTCTTGTGGAAACATGGGACAGAATTCACCCATATCATACGTGTGGAACTCCAACTCACGGGGAATGATTATGCCAAAATTAACAACAAAACTCAAACTGCCAACTTGCGCCTCGATTTTCATGCACATGGGAGCATATCTTGCAAACCCAAAAAATGGGTTTTTAGAAATATCATCCAGCTACAGAACCCATAAACTGTTTTCTAAATTTAGAATTGGTTGGGAATATATGGTTGGATCCATAACTCGAATCTGCCTAAATTGCAATAAAACCCAGATTTTTGAGGATTTTATCTAAAAATGTAATATTTGAAATCCGATCATTGGGATTTGATCCCATACACTCCTCAATGATTATTCATGTATAAATAAGCCTCATAGGGCTACGAGTTTCATGAATATTTTGTAAATGAAAAATTTATTCATGTGAGAAAGCCTTAAGGAGTTGTTAGCCATGTAAAAACCGAGTTTTTGATCTCAATGAAGAATTGATTGTTTCTGCCACATTGAGAATCCTTATAGCTTTATCTGATTGTCTTCAAGAAGAACTCACCACCTGGGAAGGCCCCCTCAATGTGGGTAAGTTTTTCTATATTCTATTTTCTTGGTAGATTAACATTGCATTGTGTGTTTATTTCATTACAAGTCAATTTTAGTTTTGTTATCATTTGAGTTAAAGTTTTGTTAATTTTATGTTGTTTCAATAGATGGATGAATTTAGACTTAGATCAAATTTCTCAATTGATTACATTCTTACACTTCTTAAGATTTGATTTTAGTTTGTACTCCTTCCATTACTTCTGTGTGCTTATATTTCTGCATATCCTTTCAATGCTCTGTTTATGTGCTTAATTAATCGTGGACAATGTTCTCTTGCTTCCATGCTTCACTCCCATCTATTTAATCGTTCAAACCTCTCTTTGAATATATCCTTTTCCACCATTGATTTTCCATCCTACTCACACATCGAAGCCTACTATCCAATTCACATATCCATTTACCTATTCTATGCTGTCCCAAATAGTGTAAAACCTAGTTGTTCCATTTTCTGTATATATCACCTTTCTCTTATAGATTCACCTCATCTTTCCCCACACAATTCACTCATTATTCCTTAATTTGATTATACATTTTAATTAGTTAATTACAAGAGCATATCGCTGCCATCTCTTCGTCATTTTCTGTGTATTAGTTATTGAGTTTAAATGCTGACTTCATATCTCAATTACACAAAATACCACTTTATTTTCTCATATTCATTCTTTTTTTTTCCATCCCTTTCTTTTTGCTTTACTTTATGGATGTATTCATTTGATGAGTGGTTTTGAGTTTAGGATGTGTGATTTTACATTTGCTTAATATTTCTACAGTTTAAGTTTGGATTTCTTTAAGAATTATTTTTGTTCTTAGTCAATTTTGGTTTTGCATTGCTTTGTACTAGTCTACACTTATTTTCACACTAATTTCCTCTCTTGTTTTTGTTATTGATGAATGCTTTTGTTATCATTTTGTAGGATAGAATTTAATCCTCCCATTTTAGGATAGATCTTTACAATAAATTGTTGATCGCATAGTTTTGTTTTAGTATTTCATTTTGCTTGGCTTCTTATTGCACGTTTGTAGCTTCAATCACCAACGAATAGATTAGAGGTCTAACTTGTGAGATATGGCCTTCCCTCATTGGATTTCTTTTTAAGGTGTTAGTTTCTATCGTGAATTTCATCTTTGTTTGCGTGTTTCTTTTATTTCATTCAAGTGTGGATTCGCTATAGGAAATAATCATTGAAGGATAGAAAAACTTAAGTATGCTACTCAAGATTAATCACATGAACATCACCATGAGTGCATGAAAGACTGTGATCTAAGCCTTTATAGAACTAATTATTCCTATGTCCCAATGATGAATCCTTAGTATTAATTTTCTACAGTGTGGGTTTGAATATTGTTTTGTCGGCTTTAGATTAGGCTAGACTAGGCTCTGATCCTTCATTTCCTATGCCTTCACCTCGAAGCTTACGAGCCCTGATTGATAATTAAATGTGGGAATTAATAGTGCATATATTTAGCCCCAACACTGATTATGGACAAGTTCCATGGGGGACCCTATGTAGGTCACCTTGGTTATCAAAAGATTATAATGATGGTAAGACAATTGTATTATTGTCCTGGAATGAAGTGAGGCATCACTGAATACATTTCTAAATTCATGGAGTGTCAACAGGTGAAGGTTGAACACAAGCATCTTGCAGGACTATTGCATCCTTTGCAAAATCCATAGTGGAAATGGGAGATCATGTCCATGGATTTTATTACTGGTTTTCCAAAGAAAAATAAGAAACATGATGCAATCATGGTTGTAGTAGATAAGCTTAGCAAGGCATCTCATTTCATTCCTATTAAATATACCTTCAAGGCCATAGATGTTGCTAATGTTTTTATAAAGGAATTTTTTATAA
>ML778742.1:1280926-1301594 GCA_009831015.1 Picea engelmannii
TTGGGAGTGAAGAACCATGGGAGAAAATGTTACAAACAAGAAGTGGAAGTTGAAAATGAGGTGGAGAAGGAAATATCCAAGAGGTCATCAGAATTTATACAATGTTGCAAAAAAGTTTAACATAGAAATACAAGATACTCCAGTAAGTTTTGGAATAATAGTGTTTGAAAAAGTGCAAGTAAATCAATGGCAGCTCTTGGAAAATTTCAAACAAGTCCTAATGAGGTGAGGAGACAGTGCACACCAAAAGGAATAAACTTCAATTACCAAATTAAATCCCTCACGCGCTTGCGCAGAACCTTCCAAGTTTCTTCTGCTCTGAACACTGAACAGGAAGCTCCACGGACCACTAGGCTAATAACTGTAACAAATTCTAGTTTCTAACTTTCTTCTGCTCTGAACAGGCGGCTCCACCATGGTCCAATAGCATCTCTTGCGGCTTGCCCTCTTTCCAAATTCCATTCGGGAAATAAACTTGAAAATTCAATATATGTAAATCGGGCCTTGGGGATTTTAGTAGACTCTGTAGTTCTCACGAACGAACTAGACAAGTAACAAAGCTATGATTTTAACCTAATGCCATACAATTTATACCAATTTATACCAGGTGGGAGGGCCAAAATGTAGCTACCCAGTGCCCATACCACAAAATCTGGGCGAATTAAACCATAAACCTCGATTTTACCAATTGCCTAAGCGAAGAAGCTATCAAAAATTCCCATACTTCTAGAAATTTGGCTAATGGAAGCTTGTCCCTCCAAATTTTAGGTGCGAAATATAATTTTTTTTCCTCTATCTCCCCTAAAAACAAGGGCTAACCCTGTACGTGATTTTTCCCCTAAAATAAATTACGGGCTAATGATATAAGTTTTAAAAAATCACTTTAATACAAAAAACTCGCCCAATAAAAAATTGGAATCCCCTAAATTTCGCCCATGGGCAAAATTTCACCCCTAAAATCATCTATGTTCCCAAGGTTCCCTAGAAAAGAGGAACTCTTCTAAACAATATTACTCGTGGATCGCTTCCTTCGATAATGGGTTCTTAGAATGAAAATACCCTTGTATAGTCTCTAATTCCTAAGGGAATGATTCAGGATTCTTCTTGGAATGAGAATGGAAGTAGGTGATCATTAGTTTCCTTGTTGGTCTTCCTTCCTTGTTTGTGATTGATCTAGACTCTTAGTTTTTAAGGGTTTTTGGAAGATATAACAAATATATGTTGTTGGTCTCTACTTTTGGCCAAAAACAAAATACGAAAAACATCCTATAAATTACTGAAAAGGAATCACAACACATATTCTAGGAGAATGAAGAAAAAAAATATCCACACAACTAGATGAAACTATCTTCTTTTGACAACTCCCCTGCAATGACGCAAAAAATGACAGACTTTCCAATTACTTTCTAACTAATTTAGAAAGAAAATTAAGAGTTGTAAATTTAATGTATCCATATAAGGCTCGTATGAAACTTGCCAAATGTCATGCACAATATATCCAAGAAGAGTGTTGTTGGACTATGGCATTGTAGAAATTTTAATGTCATAATTTGAATGCTCATAGTACTTAATTAAGTTAACAAATTATACTAAAGACTAAATTGATTTTGTAGGAATTAGAGCACTCTTATAGGAATTGAAATCTTACTTGTGGAAATCAAAATCAGACTTGCGATAACATAAGTCACACTTATAGAAATTGAAATCACACTTGCGGGAATAAAAATCGCACTTACGGAAATTGAAATCACACTCGCAGAAAAAAAAAAAACATCACTCTTGTGGAAAATAGAAATATGTACTATGACCTATTGGTGACTTTCTCAAGTATGATTAAGTTATTATATTATTTTGGAAAATTGAGTGTCTATTAATTCAATGTCAATCTAATGGAAATTACCATAAACCAAACAATAAAAAGTGTAGTTAGAAGCGGAGTTGCAACAATGTGAGTCGCGGAAATAAGGCCACAATATGCAAATAATATCAAATTTCATAATTGCAGTAATGGATGTGGCTATGACAGAACATGCGAGTTGAAGTAATGTAAATCCATTATGATAGAAACTCGAAAATATGTGATTTGCGGCAATTAAACTAGATAGTTATCTTCTTAATAATCATACTACACCTTCAAACTAGAAAATCGAATCACACAGAAACTGTAATGATATCTTGTGAATCTAATTCTGTAAAAAAATTGAACGATAGAATGATTTTCGAAGCGATTAAGTTATTCTATGAATTGAAATGATAGTGAATTAAAATAAACATCTACATCTTGTTAATGACACTACAAGTATGAAGTTACAATAAATAAATAAATAAATGGAAATCAAACTGAACAATATGAAAATACTAACCTCTACTTCCACTATACAGGAAGTACCTAGCTAAGGAGGGGTCCCTACCCCTTTAGAAAAGGTACTAGTTGATCACACCAGAATCACATGATCGCTAACACATAAACACACACACGAAAGCAAGAACATGACCTTATATTATCGAATTGAAAATATACAATAACATAATGTATGTGTATGACTAGTCTCTCCATCTAGTTATAGAGAGAAGATGTTTTTATACAATATGTTTATTGTCCTAAAATTATACCAATAATGGATGGACATCCATCAGAATATGGTTTCTCATCCAGTTACAAAATCTTTCCAAACTTTAGAAAAGGATTATCTCCTCCTGACCTGATAGGCATGTTGAGTTCTTATTTTTTCTTCCAACTTGTCCTTTGTCACTTTTGTTTATGAGTATCAATTCCCATCTGTGAGCTTCAACATTAGACTATTTTTCTCGAATCGCGAAAATTGGTAGATTTGGAGCTACGACAACTTAAAGTGTCCTTTGGAATTGTACTCATTGTTCAATGGATAATGCATTTGGGGTTGGAATTTGTATTGGTATTGAAATGACCATGGGTGTACTTGAGTTGAGACATCTGAAATTTCACTTAGCATCGCAGCAGGAAGGTGTTGCAACATATTATGTATTCTTCCTACATAACAATATCAGTACATGCATGAAACAAGTTCCTTTAATAATAATGAAAAATAAATGTAATAATCGAATATGGGAAGGGTTTTATAACTTGATGATAATGCTCAGAGTTGTGAAAGATCAAGTTGCACTCAAAATCATAGAAAGAAGTTTTTGCAATAGTTGTTGTATTCTTCTTGCATAACAATACTAGTAGATGCAGGAAACGCGTTCCTTTAATAATAATACAAAAGTAACATAATAATGGCACATGGGAAAGGTTTTATACCTTGATGATAAACACGTTGAATTTGATAAAGGAAGTGTCAAAAGAGGAAATGATAACTGGAAAATGATAAGCAAAAAGGGTATAGATTGGTGTTGAAAATATGCCATTTTAGGCACCCGTCGTGATCGTTGATTTTATTGTTTTTCCTATATTAGATTTTGTGCTTTCCTAAATACTTGCGAAATTATAGCTATTCCTATGCCATTTTTCAGAAATTCAGTTGCAATCATCTTCATAAATCTTGAGCAGTCATCTTTAGAAATTCGATAGTTGTCATCTTCTGGTAGCACTTCAATGTTCAAAATGGTTGCGACTCCTATGGGCGAATTTGGGCTTCTGGGTTTTATTTGGAATTATGATTTCATGATTCTATGTTACTCAATCGGACACAACAACCATCAACCAAGGTTAAAATATTTGGTGAAATATGTGGTCAACATGCTATGTATAGTCAAGAATCTGGATGATTTTGTGGAATGAATGTTCAAGTTACGTGCTCCACATATTCATGGTGATCCTGCAGCCAAACTGACCCCCTTCTATTAGGTCTTCTTACATTTGACTTATTCCTCCTTATTTCTAGGCCTTATTAATATTAACCTTTATTACATGGAAATATATTATTCTACCCACTTGATGGGTTAGGTAGGTTAGGTCCCTAGAAATATGCCTATAATGAATTTCTAAAATATGGAAGGGGTGTTGCATAATCCAAATGGTAGAACAGAGTATGAGAATGTCCCCCAAGGATAGGTCAGTGTTGTTTTCTCTTGATCTTTAGGTGAAATTTGAATCTATTTTTATCCACTGAATTCATTGACGAAAGATAAATACTTCTTCCCTGTGAGTGTGTCTAAGACCCGGTTGATAAATGGTAATGGGAAGTGGTATTTATGTGTTTATTTATTCAATTCTCAATAATCTATGAAAATTATTCATTTACCATTTTTATTTGATACCATTACAAGAGAGGAAACCCACTGGCTATCAAAAATAGGATATATAAAATTAGTCGTAAGCAATTTTTGTAGATATTCTATGGTATGTCTTCCATGGTTGAGTTCATATCACGCTGAGGTTGATGAATGGGTCAGACTCCTTTCTTAATATATATATTATGTGTACATAGGTTAGGGTGGATTCCCTTCATTTCAAAGTAATCCTAGGTGAAGGCATCACTATGCTTCCATAGCACTTGAACTAATTGCTCTTTTTGTTTTTCGATCAGTCCTTGGTTGATTTTCAACGTTTTCCCAGGAATAACTGCTATAGTTTATATAAGGGAACATTGGTATTTTTCTTGTACAAGGTCATGCTCACTAGGTGAGATGATTTTGAAGGATAAAAAAATATTATTTTTGGGTTTCATAAAATGGTCAAGAAGATGTTTGTTTTCTAAAGAAGAAGAGGAGGCTATAAAAAAATTGATTTCATCATTCTTCGTTTTATATCTTATTTCTATATATTGATATATGGATAGTAATTGATGGGATTTCCCTTCTTCATCACTTTCTTATCCATCAATCCAAAGTGGTGTTTCTATATCGAGAGTGGGTTTGGTTGGAGGCTAAAGAGTTAATGTTTTGGTGGAATTCCCATGGTAAATAGTCATGTTTCCTGAGTGACAACTGATATAAACATCATTTGTGGCCAAGCGTGGTCGTCCCAAGATTAGAGGATACCCTACCAGAGACGTCTTAGGATGTAGGACCATGAAGGAAATGGGATACTCCCATGAATATGAAAATATAACTACATATTCTAGAATCCATTTTGGTTTAAAGGTGGATCTATAAGCAAGTTGAAGTACAATGGGGGTTGCGCTAAGGATTGTAAGTCCTAAGTATTGTATGGTATTGTGTGTCATAATGTTGATGGTGTCCCATAAGTCAATTAGTGTGTTACTGATAATTGTATTATAGATTTTCACATTAACAAATAGACTTCTAGGGTCAAAATACTTAGTGGCAAGAAATCCTACCATCATTAGGTCTGATAGTTTTCTAATGACATGAACCGTTTGGGGATCCTTTAATTTTTTACCAGGATTCGTAAAACAATGTTCCCATACTGATTTTGAATAAATTGGTAAATCCATAATGGATTGGAATAAGGGTATTTTGACTCACACAATCTTGATTTCTCCTAAGAAATCAAACTCAGGTTGTGTGGAAGGTTTGTCTTGATTTATCCTTTCAGGATAGGGTGGGTATTTTTAGTTTTTGAAGGTTCCTTAGTTTGTTTATGTTTCAATTCTTCACTTGGGACTTCCTCATTTATATCTATGATTCTAATGTGAGGTTGTTACTTGGCTAGGGTCTTCCCAAATCTAATGTGAATATCGTTATAGTCTAGGGAAGAGATGGAACAAGTTGGGTAGGTCGCAAGTCCAATATCTTGCGCTAGTTGTAATGGCCTCCCATTATTTGGGGTAAGCATGGGTTGTGTATGGAGTTGTGGTCGAGGAGGGGTGGATGTATATCCCTGCATCTGGGGTGGCAGAAGAATTTGCATGGGTGGTTGTGTCATAGGTTTTTGTGGTCCTCCATAGGTGGGATTTCTCCATTCTTGTTTCCATATATAACTAGGAGGGGCTACCCATTGTTGAGTTTGAATACCCCATGGTTGAGAAGCATGTTGAATAGAATTATTAGTCCAATATGAATTGAAATATTGTGATTGTTCTAAGATCATACCTTCAGGTTTAGGTTGTCAGGTCCCTTTTGAGATAAGTAGCGCAACTATTCTGGTTCCTTTGTTTTTTGATAGATGGCCTTAAGTCTAAGAAAGGATGGGTAGTTATGTGTAGTGTGATCTTCACTAAATATTCCACATACTTTTTTCTGATCCAATAGACACTCCCTTTTTGGATGATTCATTCTTCACCTTTGGAAAAATATGGCCAATGCTCATTCTATTTCTTCCTTCTTATTATTTTTCTACAATGTATCCAATCTAGATCTTAGGTAATTGAGTGTGTCATTCTTGAGTTTCTATATCATGTTCCCAATTTCTTCCTTGTTTACTTCACTTATGACAGTCCTTCCTATCCTTTCCATAATATCTCTTGGCCATTTTCTTGTTTCATATGTGCCTTTGGAATACTTACAAAAATGTTCCAAGATAATATTGTATTCTAACTGAGAGACATCTCCCTCACCCATAAGGTTGATGAGTTCCATAAAATCATCTTAGACTCCTCTGAAAAATAAGACATGTCACGTTTCAGGAGCCAGGTCCCCTTCTTTTTCCCTTTGTAGGTTATAGGTTAATTACTTGACATAGTCTTCCAATGTCTCACCTTTGTTCTACATCATATTGAAAACTTCCTCCCTTCTTTCCTTATCCTTCTAGTAGTTTTGTTATTTTTATATAAATTTCTTTTTCATTTGGTCGCATGACCAAATGTTTTCCTTTTTGGGGCCCATGAACCACCATAACATAATGCTCTTAAGTGTGGTGGGAAATCGCTTCAATTTATGGGTGTCTATTACATAGTCATAGCTTTTGCAAAGTACGTTGAACTTGAAGAAGAAGGTATTAGGATCTTCCTTGGATATCTCATGAATGTTTGGCAGCACTGAGTGAGGAATGTTCTTCATATTGGTTTCTTCATTTATTTATTTGATTCAGAACCCGGAGGTCATGGGTTCCTCCTTAACAAAATCATGAGCCATTTCTTCTTGAGGTTTATCCTATGCTTCCCAAGGTTCCTTAGAAAAGAGGAACTCTTCTAAGAAATATTTCTTATGGATATATTCCTTGGATAATGGGTTCTTAGAATGAAAAGACCCTTGTATAGTCTCTAATTCCTAAGGGAATGACTCAGGCTTCTTCTTGGAAAGAGAATGGCAGTAGGTGATAATTAGTTTTCTTGTTGGTCTTCCTTCCTTATTTTTGATTGACCTAGATTCTTAGTTTTTAAGGGTTTCTGGAAGAGATAACAAATATATGTTGTTGGTCTCTACTTTTGGCCAAAAACAAAATTAGAAAAAAATCCTATAAATTACTGAAAAAAAATCATAACATATATTCTAGGAGAATGAAGAAAAAAATATCCACACAACTAGATGAAACTATCTTCTTTTGACAGTTCCCCAACAACGATGCAAAAAATGACGGAATTTCCAATTACTTTCTAACTAATTTAGCAAGAAAATTAAGAGTTGTACATTTAATGTATCCATATGAGGCTCGTATGAAACTTGCCAAATGTCATGCACAATATATCCAAGAAGAGTGTTGTTGGACTATGGCATTGTAGATAGTTTAATGTCATAATTTGAATGCTCATAGTACTTAATTAAGTTAACAAATTATACTAAAGACTAAATTTCTTTTGTAGGAATTAGAGCACTCTTATAGGAATTGAAATCTTACTTGTGGAAATCAAAATCAAACTTGCAATAACATAAATCACACGTACAGAAATTGAAATCACACTTGAGAGAATACAAATTGCACTTATGAAAATTGAAATCACACTCCTGGAAAAGAAACATCACTCTTGTGGAAAATAGAAATATGTACTATGACCTATTGGTGACTTTCTCAAGTATGATTAAGTTATTATATTATTGTGGAAAATTAAGTGTCTATTCGTTCAATGTCAATCTAATGGAAATCACCATAAACCAAACAATAAAAAGTGTAGTTAGAAGTGGAGTTGCAACATTGTGAGTCGCGGAAATAAGGATATAGTACACAAATAATATCAAATTTCATAATTGCAGTAATGGATGTGGCTATGAAAGAACATGCAAGTTGCAGTAATGTAAATCCATTATGATAGAAACTAGAAAATATGTGATTTGCGGAAATTAAACCAGATAGTTATCTTCTTTCAGAAAACTAAATCAATAATTGTAAATTCTAATCTTGTACAATATCTACTGCAAACTGATATTCAGAAAAGAACAGAAAAGATACAATGGCAAATACAAACATTACACAGATATTTTTCACCTGGAAACCCAAACCGGGAAAACCAACATATATTATATTCATACAATTGTGTTACATTGTTTACAATACAATATACATATAGGAGCGAGCGGCATCCAAAACCCTAACCCAATGACCTGGATTAGTCCAAAACCCTAATTCCTTAACCGGAAATAGAAAACCATTGGCAAAAACCATGTGCCAAAAACCACCTAATATCATGTGGTCCCGGAAATATGTCGTCCCGGAAATATGTCTGCCCGGCGATAATATGTCAGCCCGAAACCGGCGAAAATATGTCGGCCCAAAAATGTCGGCCCGGCGATAAAACTACATTCACATTCCCAAGGGGGACATTCTCTTATCAATTGTTTCCCTTTGAATTATGTAATGCTCCAGCCACATTCTAGAGAGCAGTGCTAGGAATATTTTCAAGCATAATCCATGACTAAGTTGCAGTGTATATGGATGATTTTATTGTCTACATTGACTCATTTGAAGGAGGATTAGAGAACCTTGAGAAATTCTTAATCATATTCCAAGAAACCAACCTTTCTTTAAGTCATGAAAAATGTCACATGTTGCTAAATAAATGTGTTATTCTTGTAAATATCATCTCTTCTACATGGATTGAAGTAGATCCTGGAAAAATAGAAGTGCTTTGAAAGCTCCCAGTTCCTAACACTTCAAAAGAGGCAAGGAGTTTATTTGGTTATGATGGTTATTATAGGATATTTATAGATAATTTCACAAATATTGTTGCACCATTTTTTAAGTTACTTTCTAAATACATTGAATTTTCCTAGAATAATCATTGTCAACATGATTTTTTGACTTTAAAAGAAAACGTTTTTGTTGCAACCATTCCAAGAAGACCAAATTGGTCTCTTTCACTTCACATTTCCATGGATGCCTCTGACAACACTGTCAGAGATGTCTCAGGGAAGAAATAAAATCAGTTATATTATTGCATCTACTTTGTTAGTAAGAAATTCACGCCTGCTAAAATGAATTACATTGTCACCAAAAAAGAGATTCTAGCATTCATTCAAAGGATAAACAAGTTTCAACATTATATTACTGGTTATGAAGTATTCATTCACACCGATCACTCTACCTCTCATTATCCAATGAAAAAAACAATCACTAATGGTAGGATTACTAGATGGTTTTTTTTGTTGCGGGAATTCAATATCACCATTGTAGATCAGACTAATAAGGAAAATATAGCCACATATTTCAATTCTACAATAAATAAGAAAGGTGAAATTACTCTTGTATATGATATCTTTTCTGATGGACATTTTTTTGTTGTATCCACTCACTCTCGATGGTTTGCATACATCACCAACTATTTGGCTATTCGAAGGTTACCTCAACACTTTTTATCTAGGGAGAAACAAAATATTGTCATGTTAAGTGATACCTACTCATTGGTTGGTGGTGATATTTTCCACACTGGACCATATCTCACCATCCAAATGTGTGTCCAAGAAGATGAAATGTACGATATTTTAATAGACCACTCTTGTTCAACAAAAAACAAAGAGATGACATGATAAATTTATCAGAAAAAATAATTTCAAATCAGATGACTAGGTTGTCCTTTCATACTCATGAGGCAACCGTGATGCTGACATGGACATCATTCCCACATACTCAATACATAAAAAGAGGAATAATAAAATATGACCTCCATGAACATGGAGCCATCAAAATCCTTAGATCTTCCTCTCACATCCAATCATAAATATGCATCCCATACAAAAATCCCGAAACCACGAGATTAGAACTGCTTCATTGGCCACTTATTACGCAAGTACCACAATTTCTCTGTTACATATAACTAATTCGTTTTATGTGGAATAAGAGAAGAAAATGATAGATAGAAGTAAAAAGTTTATCTTGTTTCCTTGCTGTAGCCTCTCTATGCTCCTTCAGACCTGTAACACGCATGTTATGCTGCAACATTTAATGACAAAACAACATAATGAAAAGCATGCTTACATTGGCTTCTCCAAAACTTATCTTGTTGATCTGAAGCTTTGCTATAAAAACAAACCTTGTCATAAGATTCGCGTCACCAAATCACCTAAAAATGATTGTCAAATAATCTCCATCCGAGTCGAACAATTTTAGGCCCAAGAGACACCTCTCCCTCAATTACTGTGCCACTGCCTCGGCAATAAATGACACATTTTTGAGTTAAGATAAATAATTTTTACCCAAATCAGAAAACTAACACCACCATTGCGTTCGTGGCATCATTTTACCCAAAAAATGACTGTCTCCACACCTCGATCCTAGTCGGACACTTTTAGACCCAAGAGGCACTTTTGCCTCAATTTGCATGCCCAAGCTCCTACAATAAATACTAAGAAATATTGAAAAGCGTGCAGAATTAGTACTAGTCCATACAATTACGTACAATTTTGTACTGACATTCTTAGAATCCTCTCTTGTGAACCATGCCTATCGAATGCACTTGTTGTCCCGAACTCTGAACCAGAGGCCCTTCTTATACCATTTTGTGGGAAATTAAATCATAAATGAGTCCATTGGCATGTTGGTTAACATAGATAATTTTAGGTGCTAGTTGTTGGGGAAGTTTTGTGGTCGAATCCCACAGACTTCCCCTTTTGGCATGCTCCACTAAGTCTGGCGGTGGATATGGCGGATTTAACTAGTGGTTTTTGTTATATTTGGCGGACGTGTGCTAGAATGGGGGACGATTTATGCTAATTATGGAGGACATTTGGTGGGTAGCTATATTTGGCGGATCATACCAGATATGGAGGAACTCCCACCATTTTTGGTAGACCTCTGTTATATATATAATTTTTTTTAATTTTTTTTTTCACAGGGTGTTATTGTGCATTTCGGGGGTGCCACATGGCGCCTCCTTATTGGGCCATGTGGCATCCATTGATTTTCCCACCTATGCACAATGACGTCACCTCATGACACATGGTGCCTTCTAGGTGGTGCCACATTGCATCTCCTGGGGGTGCCACATGGAATATTTTTACTCGTCCACATGGCGCCCTAAAAATCCCAAATCCGAGTAATACGTGGAAGCCTTTGGTGCTGCCATGTGGCATGCTGACATCAGCATGACACTGTCTCCCTCTACGCTTTCCACATAGGCTATACAAACATTGACATCATACGTACTGATGTTGACATCAGCAGTACAAATGTTGACTCATCCCTGCTGACTAGGCTAGGTTGACCAGAACTTTGACCACTTATATATTTTTATCCGTAACTCTGTTTGATGAGCCATTTGCACCATTGGAAATATTGCAGCATGCTCTTTGCGATCGTGCCATTTTAGTTGAGTTTTGGGAACTTCAAATTTTTTCCCTTTTCTACTTGCTGAAGCCATTTTGAATGTCATGGGACACTTCTGAAACTTCTGTGATGTTCCCTATATCCATCCAGATCATGCTTCCTAACTGAAAGGAATTTTTGTCCCCAAAATTCATTACATTAATTTTCATGTCCATTGGACATACAATAAGAAACCCATACCCAAACTACCTCACAAGGCCTAACAATATCAACATTTGCCAAAAAAAAGAAGTGATATCAACAATTATCACTTTTACACAATACCCTTCTATGACGTCTGAATTGCAACATGTGATTTAAAAACTATGGCCACTCTTGACTAAATAAAGGATTTTCCCCATTTGTTCAACCATTTTTCCGAACATGTCCTCTTTACCGAGTTGTTCTTTCTCTGATAGTTGGTCTTCTCCTAGTGGCAGATTTTCTTGCAACACTTCCTGACTGGTTGTCTCCCTCAGAGGTGTCTTCTTGGTATTCTTGTCCCTCTTTGGACATATATCTGAATGTAAGGCCCAACAAGTGGCCTCATGATGCCCATCTCTGCTACAATGGTTGCGGTAGCCTTTCTCCTTTAGAGGCACATTCCCTTGCTCTTTTCTATGTGTGGAAAGAAATATGCAATCCTCATCCTTCTCATGGTTTCCATAACCTTCTTGCATAATGATTTTAGGACACTACATGGTTATTCAATCCACAAAAAGTGTGTGGTCTTTGATGCCAAAAGCTATGTCTTATATGATTAACATGCTTATAATCACATGGCATTTTAGAGTTTCGAGATTTCTTATACCTCGGTGAGTTTCCTATGGAGTTAGACTGGCAAGAAGAGTTGGTCTCAACTCTGTCATTGTGATGCTCATCTATCCCTGGAGATGTCTCAAATCCTTGATCATGAGAAGTTGTGATCTTGGCCTGCAATGAATCAATTTCATCTCTTGATGAACTGTTGACCTATGGAGTCTTAGTGACTGTCCTGGGGTCTTCTTCCCAAATGATTTTGGAGCTTTCTCCAACATCCTTTGGGACATAGCGTATCCCAACATATCGAGGCCAAACCACTACCTCGATGGGATCCACAATACCTTGGCCATTGGCTCCAAGGCCGCCTCCTTCGTATCCCATTTTTCTCATCAAATTTAAGCCGATGCAAGAAGCATGTTGTTTAAGCATTTCAAAAGAATCATCAACATTAATCAAGAAAGGAACTACATGTGGTTTATTTAACTCCACCTCAAATTGGGAACCTTGGTCTCCTTCTTGAGATGTGTCTAGTTGTTCCTGGTGAGAAGGATCAGTGGAACATGCTTCTAGGAATCCTCCTTGGTTTTTGGATGCATGAAGCTCATCTTCATTTGTTTGACAAAGTGTGCATGAATTTGCACTATCATGATCATACCCATAACTGGTGAAGTTTCATGGTCACAAGATGGTCGTATCACCATCTCATTCATAGAGCCTTCCTTTGTCTGCATATTCATGGCTTGTAACTTATCTTGCAACCTTTGGTCCTCTTCTTCTACAACATGAAACAATGTCTTCAATCCATCATTCTCTGCTTGAAGCATTTGGTTGAGCTCTTGAAGCTCATAGAACCATGACTATTTTGGTGAATTTTCCATCCTTAGCTTCAACACCTGCAATCAGTATCAAGCTTGCTCTGATACCACATGATCTGAACCCGAGAGTGATAAGTTTCCAATAATTAGTTGATTATGTCACTCCTTCAAAAGGGTCAGTTATAGATATTTTTACTTGAGCGATTTGCAATTGAAGGTAAAGTTGAAATCGTATGCACTTGAATTCAAAGTGAATGAAACCTCTTTAGTTTTCCTTATGTGTGATATGTCATGCTTGCATTTAACATCCTATGTGCGGAAATTCATGGAAAAACAACAGAAGAACATAATACACATAATGGATATGACACTTCCCTTGATAATGGAGTTCACCTGATGTGGGCTACCTCTTAGGGTCATGCTCCAAAGCCTGACTGCTTTATTCTCCTCGTTGTAATGATGTCTCTCCTTTACAAGCTGTAAGGCCAAAGTCTCTTTTTGGTGACGACAACAAGAGATCAGAATGTGATCAGGAATGTATACATCTTCACAAGTTCTCATACTCATAGGCATCCATGATGTTGACATGGACATCATTCCCACATACTCAATACATAAAAAGAAGAATAATAAAATATGACCCCCATCAACATGGAGCCATCAAAAGCATTAGATTTTCTTCTCATATCCAAGCATAAATATACAACCCATACAAAAATCCTGAAACCACAAGATTAGAACTGCTTCATTTGCCACTTATCATGCAAGTGCCACAAGTTTTTTGTTACATATAACTGATTTGTTTTATGTGGACGACGAGAAGAAAATAATAGATAGAAGGAATAAATTGATCTTGTTTCCTTGATGTAGCCTCTCTATGCTCCTCCAGACCTCTAACACGCATGTTATGCTACAACATTTAATGATAGAACAACATAATGAAAAGCATGCTTACATTGGCTTCTCCAGAACTTAGCTTTCTTCTCTGAATCTCTGCTACAAAAACAGACCTTGTCATTGGATTTGCATCGTCGAGTCACCTAAAAATGACTGTCAAATTGTCTCCATCTGAGTCAGACACTTTCAGGCCCAAGAGACACCTCTGCCTCGGTTACCATGCCACCGCCTCTGCAATAAATGACTCATTCTGAAGTTAAGATACACAAGTTTTTCTTAGATCAGAAAAATAACACCACCAATGCCTTTGTGGCATCTTTTTACCCAAAAAATGACTATCTCCACGCATCGATCCGAGTCGGACACTTTCAGACCCAAGAGGCACCCTTGCCTCAGTTTGCGTGTCCAAGCTCCTACAATAAATACTGAGAAATATCAAAAAGTGTGTAGAATCTATACCAATCCATACAAGTCCATACGAGTCCATGCTGACGCACTTAAAATCCTCTCTCATGCTCCGTGCCTTTCAAATGCACATCTTGTCCTGAACTCTGAATTGGAGGCCCTTCTTATACCATTTTGCGAGCAATTAAGTCATAAATGAGTCCGTTGACCTATTGGTTAGCGGAGCTAAGTTTAGGTGTTGGTCATTGGGGAGGTTCCAAGATCAAATCCTATAGACTCCGCCTTTTGGCATGCTCCTCTAAGTCTGGCGGTGAATCTGGCGGCTTTAACTACTGGTTTTTGCTATATTTGGCGGACCAGTGCTAGAATGGCGGACAGTTTATGCTAATTCTGGAGGATAGTTGGCAGGTAGCTATATCTGGCAGATCATACCAGATATGGCAGAACTACTTCCATTTTTGGCGGACCTATGTTATATATATATATATATATATATATATATATTTTTTTTTTTTTTTTCACGGGGTGTTATTGTGCATTTCGGGGATGCCACGTGGTGCCTCCCTATTGGGCCACATGGCATCCATTGATTTTCCCACATGTGCATGATGAAGTCACCTCGTGACACTTGGCACCTTTCGGGTGGTGCCATGTGGCACATTTTTACTCATCCACGTGGCACCCTAAAAAGCCCAAATACAAGTGACATGTGGGAGCCTCTGGTGCTTCCACATGGAATGATGATGTCATCATGAAATGTGTCACCCTCTACGCTTGCCACATAGGATGTATGGATGCTAAATTCATCCATACTGATGATGACGTCAACAGTACAAATGCTAACTCATCCCTTCTAACTGGGCTAGGTTGACCAGAACTTTGGCCTTATATATCTTTTGATATGTAACTTTGCTTGATGAGTCGTTTGTGTCATTGGAAAGATTACAACATGCTCTTCTCGATCATTCCATTTTAGTTGAGTTTTGGGAACTTTGAATTTTTTCCCTTTTCTACCCGCTGAAGCCATTATGAGCGTCTCGAGACACTTTTGAAACTTCTGTGATGTTCCCTAGATCCATACAGATCAACATCAATGGTCGATAATCCAATGGATTTTTCTCATCTTTGAGTTCGTCACATTCATTCATATGACAAAAATCGTACCACAAGTTTGATACACTTGAAGACTCTATGGTTTCATCTTATGTACAAATTTTGCTTCCTTTTGTTCTTTTGCAAATAAAAAGGGCATATCGATTGTTGGAGTAAGAAGGGAAACTTCTTTCAAAAAGAGAGAGTCCATGTGAAGTCGTACCAGAGATTGTTTTAACCTTTCAGAAGACTATCTCGCTATAGAAATTTAGACAACCATCTCTATTTATTCATCTATATAGTATCCCATTTTTCCCACTACATTTACATTTTTTACGGGATCAGTCCCTCATCTTCATAGTTCAACATTAATAGCCTTATTTCATATATCGACATAGGGTATATATATATATATATATATTTTATGTAGTAGATTATTAATTTTGTATTTCCAGCAACACGTTAATTGTTTGTTGTCAGAATTCTTAGATTACAGTCCAAGTTCCTTTAGTAGATCTTTGACATATTTCTTTTCATATCATGCAGTCAAGGATTTAGTGCATGCCTCTCTTGGATCATCATGTGTCAACAAAGGTAGTTCGGTAAGCAATCTCTATTTCTATGTATTCATCTAACCTGAGAATTCATGCACATTGAACTCTTGAAGCTCTTTCCCTTCACACCTTACTTCCTTATCCTTTGCACATTCCATCTAACCTCCCTCGATTATTTTTTCCATCCATAATTACCCCTTTCCCTTTGGCATTGTTAAAAGTTGGGGGAACTTTAGGGTAAGATAGGCCTTTTTTACTAAGCCTTGCATTGTATTCTAGATTCCATAGAAAAAGAATCATTCTAATTTCCCTCGTCTTGTATGCATCACAAGGAAAACAAAAAAACTCTTATTAACTACAATCTAACCTAGTTAGAATGCAAATCCTTAAGTCATGTTCCTCCTTACCTTACTAAAATAAAAGAGATAATAATAAAAGATACATATTAAGAAAATAAAAGGAATATTAAAAAAAAAGAGTTCTCAAAAAGAAGGGAAGAAGCAATCATGTCATACATGGAAAATGAATACTACACATCATGATCCGAACAACATTCATCCATTCATTCTCTGTTGCATGTGGACATGCAAAAACTTGAGCGTGGGAGCGATGTTGAACCTTGGTTTCAACATGTTTTCGATGACCATTTAGCTTATTATTATTTAATTACTCCTTTATTCTTTTTTCAATTATCATCTATATTGCCATAAATAACCTAGATATTATTCATTTTCACTCTAGACAATATTTATGAGATATTTGATCATTGATTTTATTGTTTTCCCATTTTTTTGATGGTTTTCTAGATTGTATTTTTTGGTATCCTAGCTACTTGCAAAAGTCTAGCCATTCTTATGGAATTTTTCATAAATCCGGTAGAGGTCATCTTCAGAAATTCGGTAGTGTTTTGATGTTTTGAATGGTTGTGACTCCTATGGGAGAATTGGGGCATTTGGGTTTTGTTGGGAATGATGTTTTCATGCTTCCACGTTGCTCAAACGGACCCAAAAATCATCAACCAAGGCCCAGATAGTTGTTCAAACCCGCGGTGAACATGCTCTCTATAGTCAAGAATCAGGTTGATTTTGTGGATCACATGCTCAAGTTAGAAAATCTACATCTTCCACGATGATCCTGCATCCAAATCAACCCCCTTCCTTTGTTATCGACCCAACAAGGCGCAACCACTCAGGACGACATTCACCGGCGTCCTCGGCTTATGATTAAAGTTAACAACAACACGAGCAATGCTAGAAGTTTCAACGGTCCATCATTCACAGTTGTAACATACAACGTGCCGGTAGAGGTCTGTGCTAATTCAGAGCAGTTTCCCATCTGCCCTTCCTACGCGCTCAGTTGGGAATACCGCCGACAAAACTTGCGGAATGAAATATTACAGTTCGATGCTGACGTCATTTGTCTCCAGGAGGTTCAACAAAACCACTTTTTGGATTTTTTCGGTCCGGAATTGGCCAAACTTGAGGGTTGTTTAAAGAAAAGCAGAGACGATGCTACATTCCCAACTGTTGATGACTGTGCAACGTTCGACTTGATAAAATATATTTTCCCCGATTTCGAAAAGACAACATTGCTCTGATCTTTTTCCTCTCATTCAAAAAAACTAGTCGAAGTAGCCAATACCCACATCCATGCAAATCCTAAAAACAGTGATGTAAAGCTATGGCAGGTTTATTAGAAATGCTCGAAGTTTCAGCGGTCCATCATTCATAGTTGTATGTGCTAATTCATAGCAGTTTCTCAGCTGCCCTTCCTTCGCGCTCATTGGGAATACCGCCGACAAAACTTGCTGAAAGAAATATTACACTTCGATGCTGACGTCATTTGTCTCGATGAGGTTCAACACAACCACTTTTTGGATTTTTTGGGTCCGGAATTGGCCAAACTAGGATATGGAGGATTTTTTAAAGAAAAGCAGAGACCATGCTACTGTGAAACGATTTACAAAAGACAACATTGCTCTGATCGTCATCCGTTCATTCAAAAACACTACTCTAAGTCTGTGCATAGCCAATACTCACATCCATGCAAATCCTAAAAACAGTGATGTAAAGCTATGACAGGTTTATTACTTGGAGCCGTTTGTCCTGCAGAATTATGATGTTCCATTTGTAATATGTGGGGACTTCAATTAAAGTAGAACCACAGAACAAACCGCATCTAATCCTTACAAAAGGATCCAAGCTAAATCTTTACTCAATCACCAGAACGAAGCTCATATCTAATTTAATTCTTTCCAATCCTACCCATTCCAAATGACAACACAAGTGCTACGTTACACCAAACAATCACATCACACATTGTGATGCTTGACATGATGGTCCGTAGAACATACCTCTCACCCAAGTCCATCACTAATAGGATTGAACAGACTTCAAAGTCATTCGCAATTTTAACAATTGGGCTGTTGGTAGAGCCATCAAAACTTTCCAAACTGATCATTTTCCATAATGGAATACTGTTTTATTAAAACTCAATATAAAAGAGATCCACTCACGGAAGAGAGTTTTAAGTCTCGGGAGCACTACTCACGCCTTATATAAATGAGAATATGAATTAGTTCCATGGAGATCATGAAGTTGGTGTGATACAATGAGTTGGCTCCATGGTTGTCATGAAAATGGTATGGTGACCCACACCAAACACATGATGTACTAAAATCATGCATTTGGGATGGAAATTTCTTTCTTGTCACGAAAATGGCATCGTCGCCGAACACACTCTCAGCCCTCTGAATTACGTGAAAAAAAGAATTCGTCGAAAGAGATGGGTATATAAATACCATGTGATTGGGTGCGTAATTAATTGCTGTCCGTGGAGTAAAATAATTTCATGCTTACCTACTCCTAAAAATGTATCTAAATTCGTATGAACCTAAACATGTATGTAAATTCGTATGAACCTAAATGTTAAATAAATTACATGATTTTGCATCTTAAAATAGTTTTGTAAAGTAAATAACATAATGTATCCAAATTACTAGGAGCCTTTGTTTAATAAATTACATGATTTTACAGCATTTTAAAATAGTTGTGTAAAGTAAATAGTATAATAATAAGGAAATAGGAGCCTTTCTTTAATAATTTACATGATTTTACAGCGTTTTAAAATAGTTGTGTAAAGTAAATAGTATAGTAATAAGGAAATATTGTATTTATATAAAAATTATATTTAATAAATTTTTTTATATTTAAGGATGAGTTAATTATGAGTTAGGTAATAAGAAAATATTGTATTTATATAAAAATTATATTTAAAAGTTATTTTTTATTTAATTATAAGATAGAATTTTAATAAAGTTCTATTATATTATATTTTAATTTTCATTAATTAAAAAAGTTATAGTTATTATAAAATATATTTATATTAAATTTATTAAAAATATTGTTTTTCATGTTATTTTATTCAACCTGTTTTATAAGTGATTAATTCTTCTAATAATAAATTAAAAAATCCATATTAATAAAATTAAAAAAAAAACATGCAAAACTCATAAAAAAAATTTAATCTTTAATAAAAAAAAACATGTTTTTAAGTAGTGTGGTTTTAATAGTGTGCTCTCCTCACTGAGAAGATCTATGGACAAGGATATTTTTGGATTTGGATTTTTTTACTAAAGGATTTATTATGTCATATTTTATGGTGTTTTTTTCTTTATTAGTCTATTTTTAATTTATCTTTAATTCAGTGAAAATTTATGTATCAAAGAATTTTTTAAGAATGTTAGGAATTTTATTTAAATGTTTTTTTTAATCAAATTTAACATAAAAATTTTAAAAATTATTATTTAATAGATTTATTGTTTTTTGACATTTTTCTAGTATTATTGAAAGTGATATCCACAAAGTAATTCTTTAAGTTTTTAGTGTTTTGTTGAAAGTTGGTAAAACTTGACTCAACAAAAAACTAAAATTCTAAAGTGTAGAGGATGTAATTATAGTTTGGCTTAATATATAGTTTGAGGGAAAGTCTTAATCTTTGAGGTTAACTAAAATCATATTCTATTTTTTCTATATAGTTCTATATCTTTGTAGTTATTGACAAAGTGCTACTATTTCATTTTAAATAGATGGAGAGAGATAAAGGAAAAGTGCAAGGGATCTCAAGAGTGTTGAGAGAATGAGTGTAAGAAATAATATAAGCAAAAAGAAAAAGTGAAGTAGTGAGTGTGGCTTTATAGCTATGAAAGAAGTTTCCCTATCACAAAAGTTGCAAGTTTTCTAGTTTATACTTAGCAATTTTTAAAATTCCTCTACCTTAACTAACAACTTTTTCAATATGTGTGAGAAAGAGGCGCAACTCATTAACAACAACATTTAATAACTCTATGGGCTAGAGTTAATAATAAGATTATGTACAGGATGAATGAAGACATAAATATAAATGGAAACACATAGAGATATTGTATAGAGCATGATAATATAGTGAAAACAAAGTTCGATTAATTAACGAAATGAAAAAATACTATAAAGTGCAAAGCAACACAAACTAGCTAGAATCACGATAGTTTATCTTTTGAGAGAGATGTCTTGGTTATGCTCATTCATAAGAAGACATTACAAGTAGTC
>ML778742.1:1311865-1331675 GCA_009831015.1 Picea engelmannii
TTTAAATTGACCTAGAACTCGTTACATATCCTCAATAATAATTCTTCCTTTACTTTCAAAGATTCCAAAAATTGTTTTGGTTTCACTTGATTGGAGATGGATGCCTAGAATTTTTAGCAACATCAAATTGATCACATGGGATACTAATCATGATAGAGAATATCCAACCCTTAATCCCAAAGACATCTCATTGAAATACTCTATTAATATTTGCCTCATTTGCTAATAATGATAAATAATAATATAGTGAGAAATATGTGTAAAAGAGTAATCACGTTGTGAAATTTCAATGATCTTCCTCCATACCATGATTATAGCAAACCCAAGTGAGTGATATCAAAACATCTCCTTATCATCACATTGCATTATTTCATGAGAATCGTCTTGTTCACTTGATGAGGAAAACACTATAGAAACAAACACCGAATATATATATATATATATATATATATATATATATATATATATATATATATTAATTAGAAAACACTACAGAACAAACACCGAATATATTAGAAAATTATAAGACAAGGTTGATTAAATGATTAAGGATTTTTTGAAATAATATCTTAGGGATTTATAGAGAATCATCTACACTTACGAATGATAGAAAAATACATCACTTACAAACTTGTTATTGAGAAATTGCATTAGATTTAAATATGTATTAATGAATCGGGATTATAGGTCATAGAGTCACCATATCATGGATATATCTATAAGACAAGCTCACCACAAAAGTTAAGAAAGTTATTCAAAGGAATCGCCAATCTAACTATGACCCTAATAAACCATTTGAAAGAAGATGTTTCAAAACATCAAGGAAGATAGTGTAAGGTCGAAAAATCATTAGGAAATGCAATTATTTTTAATGTGATGGAGATTTAGAGCTAGTTTAGTCTGCATATTTTGATAAAATGCATTTTGTAAAAATAGAAAACCTAAATCTGGATTGCAGTTAGGGGTTAGAGATTACTTTAACATAAGAAAACTATAAAACAACTTAGCGAGAATTCAAAAACAAAAAAATTGGAGGGTCATTTTAAGATACAACAATGTGATTATGAAGCTTGTAATTATGTTGCAATTGATGAAAAACACTAGAAAACTGACTGAGAGGGAAAATCCTTTAGAATACTAGCCATGATGTTGCAAAGTGGGAAATGATGAAGTGGGATATATGAGTTGGATCGATGAGGTGAAATGGAGGAGCTTCGTTGATGAAAATAAGAATCTTGCTCAACATTTCAATCTACATATGAAAACATTGATTGCACACCTACCAATGTACCCAGATCAACATGGAGCCACATGAACTGTTAATGAGGGAACATGATTGGTGGTTGAGGTAGTTAATACTGCTAACAGTCCTGGTCTCTTGATAAGATGAAAGGTCAACTAAATAACCTGATGGACAGGACACCCATGGATTTTCCATTTTAGAATTACGAACTCCAGATAGTAAGGCGCATCTGTAGAAATCCTCAAGAATCCCAAGGGGATTGGTAAAGGAAGAGGCCAAAGGTGGAAAATTATTGTGAGACAAACATGAAGAGGGAACAAAGAAGAGAGACAAAACAATTGGTCATGAAAAGTGGCATTAGAAAGTGAGCAACAGACTCACATGAGGATGGGGAAGTGAACAAAGATGTTCATTAGTGTAGGTCAAAGAAAAAAATAAATTATAGATATTTCCCATAAGAAAATAGGAAGCTTGTCCAAAATATTGATGATCACTCTAAAACAAAGAAAACCCAAATCCAGAATGGAGAAATAGAGGGTTGTAGCTTGGTACATACTAGAAATAAACTAACACTGGTAAGGAGAGGTCATCGAGGGACTATATAGAAAAAAAGGGTCTCACTTGTTGATCAAAATCTGGACCAGGGGTCAAAATTTTGCTCAAATTTCAAAGTGTTTGGAATGTGACAAAAATGGTGCCATTGAGTTCGTCTCGTCTTCCTGATTCTAGCGGTATATTTACTTTCTCAAACGGAGTCCGTATGGAGAAGATATCGCGATATGTTCGTCGAGCCAAACAGGCAAAATTTTAAGATGCTGACTGTACCTATCCATACAGTCCATACAGGACACGTGGCAGGTCCGTACAACATACGTGGTAGGTCTGTACAGGACATGTGGTGGCTCCAGGTGATGACACGTGTCAGGCGGATTTGGCTTTTTGAGCATATGATTGGACCAATTCAAAGGTGACACGTGTCACCACTGGAAGGCTGACACGTGGCATAGGATGATGTTAGCATCCTACTTGTCGTATGATGTTAGCAGCATACGTGGAGGTGACGTGGCATCATCTGGTTGGTTGACTGCTGGCAAATGAGGAGACGACACATGTCATTTGTGTGGCGAATGGTATGAGGGCACGTGGCCCAATCAGGGGTGCCACGTGTCCCTCGTTGGTTGGTTCATTATGGTTGTATAAAATTATATGGGAGTCCGTGGGGTTCGACCCTGGGACCTCCCCCCACACCATGCATTTTCGCACGACTGCCCGACCAATGGGCCTCAAGGCATTGCTTGTTATGTACATGAGTTTAAAATTATTTATGTTAACCCTTTTGTATATTGGACGGGGGGTCGGGCTAGGGCTTAGCCTCGGCCCATGGTCGTTGCATTACACATATGACAATATATTATAAATGCGCGTGGGTTTATATAATCCGTGGTCCATTGTATAACCATATAACGATATTTAAATATTGCGCGTGGTTGTTATATGTGCGGGGTTTTGAAACTTAACCCATAGTTTTGTATTCTGGTGGTTTATGCCATGCGCGGGGTTTTCTATGTAGCCCATGGTTTCCATGTTACACCATATGCCCACGACCAGAGCAGGAGTTGGCACAGTTTTTAAACCATTGGCCCTTTTTATTACAGCGCGAGGTCATATGACCATGTGACCTTGGCCTAGGCGGTTAGGGGCTGGAGGTGCCCTAACCGTCCTACAGTTTGGACCATTTTTCGGAACCGCTCGGTGCCAGGTTTTAATGCACATTTTGGAGCATGTTCTTGGTTCATGCACACAGAGGTGCGTTTTGGCAAACCAGTTTTAGAAAGCTTGAAGGAGGAAAATGGAGGAGGCATAACTTCTTCATCTTTTGGCCGATTGAGGTGCCATAAAAGCCCAACTAGGGATTTTTGGACGTGATGGATCCATTGGTGCTGTTTTCAAGGCCATTTGAAGACTTCTTCTACAAGCTTTTCACCATTGAAGTTTCAGAGAGCTCAAGGGAGCTTGAAGCCCTCATTGATCGAGGACATGGTTTGGTGAGCCTATGTTTGTTTTCTGTGATTGAATAATCATTTTTGGCTAATTGATATGCTCTAGACACATTGGGACAGGTTTCAGAGGCTTTTGAGGACTTTTACAGGTTTTTTTGCCAAAGAGAAGCTCATGGAAGCTTATGGCCACATGTAGAAGAGGTTATGCCCGGATGAGCCATGATCCGTTTTCAGAGTGTTATTAGTCATTTTTGGGGTTTTTATGTGTTTTGATCTCAATGGTACAATTTGTTTTTCCATTGGAGTTGAGAAGCAGCTTGTAAAAGAACTTTTGACTAATTAATCCCAAAGAGCCAAGTCCATTGATGGAGGCTCAAGGAGATGTAGCCCGGAGGGGGGTGAACTCGTTTATCATGTTGTTCTTGTTGTGCGTTTGATGGTTTATTTGCTGCAAGTTGTGTTGCTGTGTATTGATTTCAAGTACATATTTAACCATCTAAAAGAACATTTTCTCACACATTAACATTTACAAGAAGATACATGAACTTAACACATAAGTTTATTTTGCATATTTATACACATGAAGCAAGGTCCTGTAAAGTTTACTTTAATGAAGTAGTGGGTGCTTGCATAGCATAAAAAGTCAGCCTTCTATTTTCAGATTAGGTGGTATCAGAGCACAAGTTTGTTTTGCTCATGTGTTTGCCATTGATAGCTTGAGATTTAGCTGTTGGTATTGTGCAAGTTTTGTGTTGAAGTTTGATATCTTGCAAGGATGGCAGAAGCTTCAAGCATTAATAGTTCTCATACATTTTCATTATCTTCATTCTTTGACAAAGAAGAAATTATAATCATGAGAGATTTGATGAAAGAGATGTGTGAAGACAGAAATGTGTGCATTGTCCTTGAAAAGCAGTTGATGGCCATGAAGGAGGAGAAAGACCAGCTTTTGCAAAGGTTGCATGAGATGGAGATTCAACTCCATGAGGCAAGGGAAACCCTTACCAAGTACATGCATGAACATAAGGTATGCAATGTTAGTTTATCTTCTAATTCCTCACAAGATGAATGTTTTGGTGGTTTTGAAAAGCACACAAGAGGAATAGGGTCCAAGTTGTTGTTTAAAATGGGCTATGAAGGTAGAGGTTTGGGCAAACCTGCACAAGGCATTGTTGAGCCTATTGTTGTTGAAGAAAGACCCAAGTATTGTGGTCTTGGTTATGAACGGAAAGATGGAGCATATTCCAAAGTCGAGGAGACAAGGGAAAAAGTTCCAAGCACAAATTTTGTTGCAAGTTCACCTCCTCAAGAAGGCTTTAAAGGTGAAAGTTCAAGAACTTTTGTTGAAAGTTCATTCCCTCCAGCATGCAAGGCTTGTGTTCATGATGAATGCAAATGTAGTTGTGACAGTGATGAGGACAAGAACACTGTCGATGGTCTTCAAAGGAGAGCTTGTAACTCTTCAGATTCACCTCCTCAAAGAGGCAATAAAGGTGAATGCTCCAGGTATAATTCCGCTTATCATTCAGTTGCTTCTGATTATGTATGTAAAGATGGAAGAAAGAATCCATGTACATATTGTGGTTTGTATAACCATCATGTTTCAAAGTGTTGGAAAAGATTGGCCAATTTCAGGAAACTTTCTAAGCAAAGGCAGCGTGAAAAAAGGATGCAAAAGGTTTGCACTCACTGTCAGAAGCGGGGTCATCTCATTAATCAATGTTGGACGTTGCATCCAACTATTTCTCCACAACCTCAGAAGCAGTTGGATAAGGATATTGGCAAGAATGGAAAAGGAGATTCCATCATCGATGTGAGTCCAGATGATTCACAAGAGGACGATGTTCAGCAACAAAAGTCACCGTTGAGTTGGCTTGGTAAGAAATGGTTGGATTTCTTGACCAAGTGAGGTTTGCATTTTTTTGATCGTAAATGCACTTTTCAACATTATGTGTGCATTTATGGGAAGGTCGATATGATGTTTCAATAAGTTTCAACTAGTGTTGATGATTTTCTGACAACTATGTTGTGTCAATCGTGTTGTTCGACTTGTTTTTAGTCGATGGTGTTTATTGACTTGAAAGTTGATTTTGAAAATGCCATGTGCTTTGATAAAGTATGAGATGCGACAGTTTGTTTGAAGAACAAAAGATTTTGTTGGCATCATTTTCAATCTTGTATAATTTGTTTTCAAGATTGATGGTTTTCTTGGCTTGTGACAAGATGTCGCAGGAAGTTTTTGCAGTCATTGGAGAGATGATTATGCTGACGTCAAAAAGTTCGAAGAAGGACTTGATTCTCAGTGGGAAGGTTGGCAGTATTCCAAGCACAGAGAGAGCAGTGGGTCAGCAGCAGCCAGAGAGCAGTGGTTGAAGGACATAGCCAGTTGCAGTGCACGACATGTCAATGTATTCAGGTAATTGTCGAAAAGATTTTGATATAACTTGAAAGTAGACAGATAAGCTTTTGTGGGTCCAAAAGCCTTTCAGTGGGAAGGTGTGATCAAAATCTGGACCAGGGGTCAAAATTTTTCTCAAATTTCAAAGTGTTCAGAATGCGACAAAAACGGTGCCATTGCGTCCGTCTTGTCTTCCTGATTCCGGCGGTATATTTACTTTCTCAAACGGAGTCCGTATGGAGAAGATATCACGATCTGTTCGCTGAGCCAAACAGGCAAAATTTTAAGATGCTGACTGTACCTGTCCGTACAGTCCGTACAGGACACATGGCAGGTCCATACAACATACGTGGTAGGTCCATACAGAACACATGGCGGCTCCATGTGATGACATGTGTCAGGCGGATTTGGATTTTTGAGCATACGGTTGGACCAATTCGAAGGTGACACGTGTCACCACTGGAAGGCTGACACGTGGCACAGGATGACGTCAGCATCCTACATGTTGGATGACATCAGCAGCATACGTGGAGGTGATGTGGCATCATCTGGTTGGTTGATTGCTGGTGAATGAGGAGACGACACATGTCATTTGTGTGGCGAATGGTATGAGGGCATGTGGCCCAATCCAGGGGCGCCACGTGTCCCTCGTTGGTTGGTTCATTATGGTTGTATAAAATTATATGGGAGTCCACGGGGTTCGACCCCAGGACCTCCCCCCAAACCATGCGTTTTCGCACGACTGCCTGACCAATGGGACACAAGGTATTGCTTGTTATGTACATGAGTTTAAAATTATTTATGTTAACCCTTTTGTATATTGGACGGGGGGTCGGGCCAGGGCTTAGCCCCGACCCGTGGTCGTTGCATTACATATATGACCATATATTATAAATGCACGTGGGTTTATATAATCCGTGGTCCATTGTATAACCATATAACGATATTTAAATATTGCGCGCAGTTGTTATATGTGTGAGGTTTTGAAACTTAACCCATAGTTTTGTATTCCGGTGGTTTATGCCATGCGCGGGGTTTTCTATGTAGCCCATGGTTTCCATGTTACACCATATGCCCACGACCGGAGCAGGAGTTGGCACGGTTTTTAAACCGTTGGCCCTTTTTATTATAGCGCGAGGTCATATGACCATGTGACCTTGGCCTAGGCGGTTAGGGGCTGGAGGCGCCCTAACCGTCCTACAGTTTGGACCATTTTTCAGAACCGCTCGGTACCAGGTTTTAATGCACATTTTGGAGCTTGTTCTTGGTTCATGCACATAGAGGTGTGTTTTGGTGAACCAGTTTCAGAAAGCTTGAAGGAGGAAAATGGAGGAGGCATAACTTCTTCATCTTTTGGTCGATTGAGGTGCCGTAAAAGCCCAGCTAGGGGTTTTTGGACGTGCTTGATCCATTGGTGCTATTTTCAAGGCCATTTGAAGACTTCTTCTGCAATTTTTTCACCATTGAAGTTTCATAGAGCTTAAGGGAGCTTGAAGCCCTCATTGATCGAGGACATGGTTTAGTGAGCCTATGTTTGTTTTCTGTGATTGAATAATCATTTTTGGCTAATTGATATGCTCTGAACACATTGGGACAGGTTTCATAGGATTTTGAGGACTTTTACAGGTGTTTTTTCCAAAGAGAAGCTCAGGGAAGCTTATGGCCACATGTAGAAGAGGTTATGCCCGGATGAGCCATGATCCGTTTTCAGAGTGTCATTAGTCATTTTTGGGGTTTTTATGTGTTATGATCTCAATGGTATAGTTTTTTTTTCCATTGGAGTTGAGCAGTAGCTTGTAAAAGAAGTTTTGACTAATTCATCCCAGAGAGCCAAGTCCATTGATGGAGGCTCAAGGAGATGTAGCCCCGAGGGGGGTGAACTCCTTTATCATGTTGTTCTTGTTGTGAGTTTGATGGTTTGTTTGCTGCAAGTTGTGTTGTTGTGTATTGATTTCAAGTACATATTTAACCATCTAAAAGAACATTTTCTCACACATAAACATTTACAAGAAGATACATGAACTTAACACATAAGTTTATTTTGCATATTTATACACATGAAGCAAGGTCCTGTAAAGTTTATTTTAATGAAGTAGTGGGTGCTTGCATAGCCTAACAAGTCAGCCTTCTATTTTCAGATCACTTGTGTAGAGTAAATCCAGTTGGAAAGGTACCTGATAAACCTGTGGAAGCCCTGAGCTCTATGGGAAGGGGGTAAATTATGTTGTTGTTAGTGGAGGAAGGAAAGTAACCTTCCTAGATCATCCTAAATTTGAGAACTAATAGAATCATTCCCCTTGTGATATCATAGCTTGGCATGGGGGTGGCATGTTGTAGGAAGGAAATATGTAGCATGGCCTAAGGTTGGGAGGAAAGACGTTCTCTCTAAGTTAGTTAGTTGTTGCTATTTCCCTGAAAAAATAAGTGTTTAATTTGACATGATGATGTGTGTTAATGATGTAAACATGCAGCTTTTTTATTTAAAGGGAAATGTCAATGCATATAAATAATGAATTGAATTCCTAAGTAAAATGGAGTACGATTGGTTGTTTTCAATGTTTAATATGCTAACTTATGAAAATAAGTCAAGTAAGGGTAGTATGTATCCTTGAGGATGTTGCATCTTGGGAGGAAAGCTTGCAATATGTGGACAAAATATTCATTTGGAGGGTGACCTAAGTGCCCTGGTGCTAAGAGGTATTTGTAGGGGTTAAAGAACCTTGTTCCCTGAGGAAACCCCCTGTACATGAGTGAAAAGTTTATAGGATATAAAAAAAATCCTTACCCGAGGCTAGTAGAGGAAATACTCTGATGTGTGGGGATGGTTTCTATGTAGTTCAAATATTCTCTATCGGTTAAACCTTCCACCTTTTTAAAATGGAAATCTTAAAATATATGCAAACTTCATCCCAAGGAAGCAAGAGAGCCTTAGTTGGTCTTAGAGTAGTTTTCAAACTCTTGAAGATCTAGAAAACCCTTGAAGAACCCTTGAAATTGGCTAAGTCCCAATTTTAGGCTGTTATCCAGTAGGAAACCCTATGTATGAGTCAGAGAAGTGCTCAGTCATCGATTTGGCATGGAGAATGGATCTTAGCCATACGTCGAAGGGAGAGGTCGTCATATGTTTTGAGTTTTGAAGTAGAGAGAGAGAGGTTTTGATGATGAATAAGTCCCAAAGCCATCAATATTTTTCGATTGGTGTGACTGGATCATCGTACCATTCGTCGAGAAACCGAGTCATTAAAGTGACCAAGATTTGGAGTGAGGAGCTCCAATGATGATGAGAGAGTTTCGACGACGATGAAGGCTTGAGAAAGAATGAGAATCGTTGATCAGTGCAAGGGCGAGATTAAATATCATATGTAGATCGTCATGGGTCCCGCCTAAGCGAGAAAAAAAGGGAGAGTGACATCATGATGAAGGGGATGCTAGTTTTGTATATAGCATGTCTCAAGGGATTATGTGTGTTGATAGTTTATTGGTCAACGAGAAAAAAGTGGCCTCATTGGGCATGGAGGTCATAAGGCCTTTGGTGGAAACCTTGGACTTCCGATCTATGGATTTATAGATCCCATTTGTTCGTTGAAATATGGCAGGAAAATGTATAGAGGGAGGAAAAGAGAATGAACCGACAACAAAGAGGGTCCCAAGGTTAAATGACCATCATTGATCCATGTAGGAGCGAGATGAAATATTAGCCGTGGATTTGTTGTAGGTCTCACATGTTCATCCTAGAAGAGATTAATAGAGAAGACGTTATTCATCATGTAGGTTAAGAAAAACAATGCGATCAAAGTCATTAATTGACAGGGTCTGAGAGCTGTTAAATCTAAGAATGGAATGGATAGATATTTCTTCGTCGAAATTTTATGGTTGGGGTTACTCACTACTCTGAAGAAGGAGGACCCTGATGACAACGAAGATAGTCCCAAGTGGTTAGAGTCGTTGATCTAGAGGACCTAATGGGATAGGTAGTAGGAACCACACGAAATTCTAAGTTAGTTCCACATTGGATGGAGCGCATGATAGGGAGCCACGTGAAATATGCCACATGGCAGTGAGACAGAATTGTCTACTAGGAGCCTGAAAAATTCAAGAGATTGTAACTTTTAATTTAGAGCTCAAATTTGAGCATAATTGCATAATTGTATGAAATTTGCATGCCATGTACCTTGTGAGAGATTCTCGATATGGGTGAAATCATTCATTCCAGGGGTCAAATCAAGATAATGAGAACCTGACATAACCATATATCAAAACTTAGGTGCTTCATTATCTAGGCAAGTCTTCTTGGGCCCACATTTTGCATAACCCACATGATGAGAGGAGAAATGATATGTGCTAGTTTGAGGGAAACATTGAGAAAAATATGACTCCAAGAATTATCCTATAACATCATCAAAATCAAGTGAGAGTGTTGGAGTATTGAGATAGAATTCAAGGATGAGTGATGCATATGTCTTGAAGATTGACATATGATTCTGGAGTAGATTCATGTGACAATGTTTCTTGGATTAGTTCAATGTTTCATGTGTCTTGTATGGTGATGGGCTATTTATTTGATGTGATTTCCTCACGAGGATCTAAAAAACTTTGGCTTTCTACATACCTTGTTTCTTCTGTCATTAACATCTATGAATTGAGATTAGAAATTTCAGATTGTACAAGATCATTGGATGATACATTTATGCTCACATTCAATTCTGGAATATAAAATAAGTCATTAAAAATAGGTTAATCATGATCAAATTGAGATTCAACATGTTCAAAAAATTTAAATTGCAAAGGACTTTAAACATTGTGTATTTTGGATGGACTTTCATTAAGAATGAGTTTTTGATCAATCAAAGCTTGGCAATCTTTTTTTCTTGTTTATCATTCAGTGTTTCAATATGAGAAAAGTGTGAAGATTATAACAAATGATAGGTTGGTGAATGATCACATGAGACATCATTATCAAATATATCTGTATAAAGTGAAAAGAGATTTACGGATTCTAAAAATGATGGGATTTTCTCAATGAATGATTTGTTACATACCAAAGTATACTTATGATTCTCTAAAGGGGACACACTAGATTGTTCCCACTCTGGGTCTAAGAGGTTTAATATTTCTAGTAAATAATCCCCCATAGTTGTGATAGAGTTTTGATTAGAGATCATGTACCCCCCATCTTTCATCATCAAATCATGATTTTTCATGAAGGATATAGTCGTTAATTTTCCCAGTGCTAAATTATCATTAAAATATACAATAGCTTGGTAAATTGATTCTTCGTTCAATATAGATTTGACTTCATCTATTGAAACATTTTCCCTCTATTTTCTTTCAAAAATAGATTGCAGAGTATCAGATATATGAGGATAGGATTGAATGGTTTGTAGGTTTGAAAGTATTTCTTTGGGGTAAGATGTTATTGACCATTCATCGTGTAGATTTGAACCTTGGGAATGAGAGGTAATTTGATTATTTATATTGTACCCTTCAGAAACAAAGACGATATATGAAAACCGATCAAAGATTTCTTGGTCTTAGGGTTTGTCACTTTCATGAAATATATAATGAATTGGCATGACTATTTGAAAGAAATCATCCAAATATTTGTTTTTGATCCTACAGATTTCTTCAAGTTCATTAAAGAGTTCATCATAAATATAATCTACATGAGTGGTGATAAAAAATTCCATGAATTGTTTCCAAGTGTGTATCGATTTTACTGGTAATGTCCTAAACTAGGATTTAATCTGTCCTTCAAATGTGAGAGTAAATAACTGAAAAAATTCATTATCCCTTACAATATTAAGGTTTTTTCATGCAATGTTAAACTGATTGAGATGCATGAATGAAGATACATTATCTTCAACATCGTATTTTGAGTTTGACAATAGATTAATTGTCTCGACTAAGATACCCCTTGAGGGTCTCAGAAGACTCAAAGGGCTATCCCATATAAAGATACAGAGAGGAGCCATCTATTGGTTAAAACAATTTAATGAAATGAATCCACATGTGAAGGATTATCATATGTCCCTTCTTCTAGCACCAATTCAATAGACATGGAAAAAACTCCCTTTATCAACAATAGGGGTTACCCCCGATAAGAAGTCCCAATTAGACTTCTCACCATTTGGAATAGGGAACCCATCCATATTCTGGTGTGGAAACCATTTATGGTTTGGGGTTTATTGTTTGCATCCGAGTCCACTAATGAAGGTTTCTAAGCTAAAGAATGAAATGCAACTAATCTAATGTGCATGTGTTTGAATGAAACTAAGGTAACCAAAAAGTAAACATAGAACCAAGCATGCTCTTGCTAGTGGTCCAGGAAATAGTTCACACAAAGCAGAGACATGAGTATGAATAAATAACTGTAAACCCAAAATAGTCTAACATTTAAGCAATCATTTATATTTTTGTGTTCATGGATTCAGACAAATATCCCCTAAATAATAGAAAACAAAATGCAACCAATCCAACATAAGAATAGTCTACAATACAAAGTACATTCTTACACAACCCAAGTGATAAAGAAAGCACAATAGAATAGTTCAGACATGTGGAAACAAAAGTATTAGAGTTCTCCATAAAATAACTTGGCCAAACATTCTTCTCCTCATTAAAAGTTTCAACATTAGTACATGAAAGCTCCAAGGTCCAAAAGCCCCCTATTCGAATACAATCCCCCTATTTTTTAAAATTCAGATTGACTATTGGCCTTCTGTCTCCCCCCTATGACCTTTCATTTGCAAAATTTTGTCCTTATCCTCTTTGGAATGATGAGGGAATAAGGACAATAGAAATGATTATAATTTAATGTATGTCATACATCATATGCACTTATATTTCGAATTTGTCCTTTAGTGTTGGTGGGACATCATAGATTTTGGCCATAATGCACCTCACAAACTGTGATGATTGATATAGACATTGGGACTCTCTCCTACCTCTAAGTTTGATATTCAACCATTAGGGGATTCATAATTCTTCTTTGACCATTTGAGCTTGATTCCCTTTTATTTCTCCTCTGGTGTTGCTACAACTTTTGTTTTTGTTGATGCTCTATCATCCTTAGTTGTAGATCACATTTGCGAGAGAACTTCTACATACTAGTAGATTCCTCCTTTCCTTCATGTGTAATAGTTGTATCTTCATTCTTTACTTCCTTAAAAGTTCACACACTACTTATCCAGATTGCTGATTATGACCTCCTTTTAGCACTAGTACCTAGCACCATTGAACATGCAATAGATGAGTGGTCATAGTATAATCTCGAAATAAACTTTCAAAACTGTGAATTTGAATCTATAGAACTGAAATGTTAGTTGAGTGAGAGTTTATATATGTTTCCTTGAGTTTAGTTCTTGGTTCCTATCATCTTGGTTGAAGTACTCTGTTCTCCCAGGATGTTGACAACGTGCCAGAGTTTAGTCCTGAAAATTGTGAAAACTTAGTGAGGAATATTCTGAATCATATAACTGTGAAGTTGTATATCTTGGAAATACCTTTCAAATGGTGTAAGGAATGCGTGAAATGGGTATCAGAGTCAAAAGTGATGGCCAAAATATGAAATGATTTTTTGTAGGATCCGTCATTGTATTGACACGAGAAGAAAGATTGAGCTCCAATGTATTGGTGTCGAAAGAGGGATTAGGCTCTGATATGTTGATGAAGGTAAAGTGATTATGATGAAATTAGGTGTATCATCAGGAAACAGGTGATCACATATGTTGATGAATTGAAGATTGAGGCAAGTCTTAAAACATTGAGGAGCTCCAGTCGCATAGAGTTGTATGAACTCGCAAGTGATTGTTTTGCTATCAAAGCTTAGACCATGTTTCCATATTGTCATTTCTGAGTTTAAAGCCTATTACAGGACTGCTACATCAGAGCTTAAACCAAGTTTCAATCATTGGTGTGATGTGAGCGAACCCGGATCAAATAGTTGAGAATTGGTTTAAATTTGGGTTTAAAAAAAGAATTTAATGTAAAAACAAATGTTTAAATAAATTAAAAAAAGAAATTTTAAAAAAGGGGTGGTTGTAAGCCCCCATTTACTTTACCTTACGTTTAATGGATTTAAAATATTTAAGTAATGCACAAAAGGGAGGGGAGTTCAAATGGTCACACCCTGCCTCCTGCATCCTCAATGTGTGGTAACATAAAGAGGGCAGTCGTGGGCCATGCCCACCACCTGCCTCTCACCAAACTATTTTATATTGAACCATGAAAACATTAAAACTCATGTAAGGCCCAATGTCGGTGCTTGAAAATCGATTCTCATTCTCGTGTATCGGGAGTTGATTTCAGACTGATCTTCGGTGTATTAGGACTCCATATTTGATTAAACTCTAATGTATATTGGGAGCTAGTCAACTATTGTACTTCAATATGTATTGGGAGAGGATGACTGATTGGGTGTCGGTGGAGCGATATTTGAACCACAATGTATGTCATTGTGTTTGTATGGTTCAAAGTTTTGAATGCATGTAAAGTTATTTTTAAAGGGTTTAAAAATATAAAAAATAGAAGGAAGGGGAGGGGCACATGGCCATCATCTCACTACCATTTCATTTAAACCAACCAATGAAACTTTGCCATTATTTTCATTTTTTTTAAATTTGAAATATTTTTATTTAAATAAATATAAATTATTTAAATTTAGATAAATTCAAATAATTTCTATTAAAAGTGTTTTGTTTAATGTGTCTTTGCATATTGACCTAAATTAAACAATACTAATTGATGTTTAACATCGTTGGATGGGAATTTCGATGCTATCCAACATGATTTCAAAGGCTCATATATTTCTCATACGATATCCACTTGGAACATCATTTTTTGTGATGCAGAGAGCACGAGGAGTGGTTTTCATTGAGAGGGCTTACCACTTCATTCGAACATTTCAGTGATGTCACGGTTAACTAGGCTAGTTAGACAGGAAATCCTAGGCGATTGTTCTGGAACTTCTGGGACTTATATTTTGATTCCATCAGTTGCATTAAAATCACAATATTGTCAATCATGTTGTTATCCTACTTTGGGGATGAAAACTACACTATGACCAGTGCCCAAAAATTGCGAGAAAAGGCATTTTTTAATGAAATTTTGGGCCCCATTATCACTACTTCTTTGCTCGAATTTAGTTATGTTAGTTCCTATGGAATTTTTGTTTTATATTCACTTATTTCATTCATTAGTACTGAGGTTATCTATTGGTGGCTCATAAATATAATCTCGTACAAACAACCTACTGATGTTTGGAGCACTTGACACTGTTTATGAATTGGGAGGACCAATTCTTTCCTGAGATGCAATTTAGGGCCACTATAAGTCTTGTAGATGTTGAAGTTGACCCACCTGACAATAAATGACACTTTCATGATCATGGTTAGTCACATAATCAAGAGGCACAAAACACATTCTAATTTAGTATGCATAGTGAACGTTATTAAAGACACAAACAAATTCACCAAGATTATTATAGTACTCAATCGATACTACAATATGATGTGAATAAAAATAAGCATGAAAGAAACATTAGTCATCTAATATTATTCAAAATGCTTAATCAAAAGAAACTGACTAATGAGTGCAACAAAAATGATTTGAGTTGGAAGAATTTGGGAGAGGCTTCGAGATGAAAGTGTCTTGTTGACATGGTCTATTTCAACAAGGAAAGGAAGATTACTACCAATACACAAAGTGTTGGTGAGGGGTAGACATCTTCCTACTAGCGTATCGGTGGAAGAAGAGGGAACACACAGTAACAAGAAGTGTATCAGAGAGAAAGAGAGGAAGCTCACTAATATATGATGTATTGATGAAAGATAGATGAAACTCACTGATACACCATGTATTGGTGAAGATAAGAGAATCTACAGTGATACATCTACAGTCAAAGGAGGATGGAATTCTAGTGTATTGGTGGTAATGGGAATACTATCACTAATGTATCGATGATTGAAGAAATATGGACCACTGATACATGAAAAAATTGTAAGAAAAAATTTAAATGTTGGCTGATTCTTTACTCAATGAGGAAGCTATCGAGTCACCGACATTGGGTGTATCAGCAGAGAATGAAATATGGAGTGTTTAAACATTGGAAGAAGGAAAAATATTTTCAAGAAAAACTTAGTGTTGTCTCCTTAGCCATATCGGTAAACAAGTGAAGATGTTGTTGATATACATTGTATCAATAGGGGAAAGAGGACGCTTATCGATACATACTATATCATCTGGGGAAAGAGGATGCTCGTCGATACAGGTTGTGTCAGCAAGGAATATAGGATTCTCACCAATACAATATGTATCAACAAAGAAAGAGGGAACTCATTGATACACCATGTATCGATGGGCCATAGTGATCTTAAAAAAAATGTTGAAAATGGTAAAGTCTAGAGAGAAATAAGAGAGTCTTGGTATTTGACATTTGCATGAGAGATTCTAAAATGTTTTCCAATAGAAAACATTTAATAGGGGTTGGACAATTTCTTCTCTTATAGTAATGGTGAATAAAAGAAATTAGGGAGGGTGTTGTGCTAGCACAACACAATCTCAATTAATAATTCAAATCTATTTCATATATGAAAATCACAATTCCCCTTATAAGATTTATTCTTAGTATGTTTGTCTCTTTTAGTAGCAAGAATTAGTCTTTCTTATGGGCTTACACCATTTCTATATCCAAGACCATTTTCCTGCAATATTCTTAACTTTTGTTCAGCTAAAAAGTTGTCAATATCCATGCACATTGCCAATTTATTGCACATTTACACAAAATATGAAATGATTTAAAAATTGTATCATACTAACATTTCAATCAATTATGTTTGTTAATCATGTTAAATGGGATGAAATTGTTATTCCTTACACATGCATTATCAACACACCAATATTTTCATAATGGAATCAAACATTACCAATAAACCAATGTGCCAATACCCATGGACACATCTACTCAGTGCATCCTTGAATTGATTCTAGAATACCACATATCTATTTCATGTATTCCACCATGGTGATTTGGAATTTTTATCCAATGCCTTGACAGATCATCGAAACTCTCCCCATTTACTTGCATGATCACTTGGATACCTTCCTCTTCAACCCATACACAACATTGGGAATAAAATCCTTTAGTGCTCTTTAGTGTCGGAAAAGAGGTTGTAGTCCAAACATTGGTTATACATGGGAAGAATATTAAGAACTTGTATGGTACTATATCTGTTCCATATCCAACCACAATATGGCTTCACACATGGCTAGTTCCATTGGCATTCCTTTCTATAGCAGGAGTATGTCTCTTGACTTGACGCAAAACCAATATAACATGACATGCAATTAAATCTCGTTTAATTGCAATCAAGAATTAAACAACATTTGTATACTCAAGGCCCTCTGCCTTTACCACATCCAGTGGAATTTCATGCTCATAAATTCAAATAGTGAATTTTGGCTAAGGGGATTCTTACCTCAATTCCCCTCAGTGCTTATACATCAGAAGAAACTGAACGCATACCTACATGGATGTTATCAGATTGCTTGATGATACTTGATCATTAAGTATTTCGTAGAAGCTCGTAGGCTTCCTTCACCAATCCCTTGATAAAGATTCTTACCGTCCTCATTTTTCTTCATACCATAGATGATTTTAGGGGATAAATTTCACAAATGGGCTAATTTTGCATGTTTTTTCTCAAAAAACAATTCACAAATTTCCCATTTTTCTAAAAATGATTTTCCCAAATTCCATAGAATAAAATTATTTTACCTTACAAATAGCCAAAATTTTATAGAAACTATATAAAATCCTTAGAAATTTGAATATTTTTACAAAATATTGCCAAACTTTTTACATTTTGCATATTAAGGACTAGTAATATTAACCTAGGTTTCTACATTTTCATTTTAATTTCCATCCTTAAAATTATCCCTGCTTCATACAGATGGCTATCATATGAAAAAAAAAAACATCACTTTCAACCATGCCATGAACCTTTCATGCATATATAATCCATCATTATTCATATCCAATTATCATAACATCATTTTTTCATGTATATAATAGAAAACTACTCTTAGTTGATAATCATACCATATGCATGTCTAGGAATTCCTACATGCACTAATGCACATCAATATGCACTAAGAATTTATAGTTAGCATGCCTACTAATGCACATGCATTTGTAGATTCACTATACACATCACTTCCATGATGCACTCCAATAAATATATGTTTCAACTTCTAGTGCTCCATATAGCCATCCTTGAATTTCTCTAAATCCTTGTGGCCCTATGCACTATCATTCTTCTCACCTATTCACTATTGTTCCATGATTTGGACATTTTCTAGCCAAGTCCCACTTGGCCATCTTGCAATTTCATCTAATATGCCTTGTTGTCCACTACTCCCACTTAAGAAATCAACCCCCTTTATTTTTTACCTTGTCGGAACCTTCCAACACCTTGGAATGAGGTAGTTCCTATCATTCCATTACCTTGGTACTACAATATCCTTCAAATAGATTAACCATTATTGTTATGGAATCCCTTTCCATTACCCCTATCTATCCATTGGATTTTCTCAATATTCACTTCATTGAGTAATTCATTACTAAACCTTGCTCATTTTCTCAAGACCAATCTTCTCCCAATGAAATGCTATATTTTCTATTGTAACTTAAAAGTGAATGGACCTTTATTATTCCATCCCTTGATTTCCTTTCACCTGTACCCTACTTCCACTACACACTCTAATAATAGAAGTGGATTTCTTTCTCCAAGAACTTTAAGACAAAAGTAGCTAATTCATATATAGCAATTATTTTCTAGGAATTCCTATGCTCTCACATAGAGATGACTCACCCATCCCATGATTCATTCATCACCCTTAATTTCATTTTTTTCTTCTGCAGCAATAATTGCAACCATCACTACATTTCTAGCTTCAAGGCAATGGAGTCTTACCTTTCCTTCTTGTTCCCATTAATGGAATTCTTCATCCGTTGGCTTCATGTTTCATGTGAGAATCCTTGTTGATATTCCTTTGCAAGTAATTTATACACTGTAGTAGTTGCATACTAATTTGAATCTTCATTTCTTGAGCCCTTTATCAACTTTTGATTACCCATTTTGTAGTTTTTTTCTTTCCTTTGCAAGCTCTTCATTGTCTCAACCAACTCTACAATATCTACTCTGCTTCCCTATCCATTGGACCCTAGAATTATAATATGAAATAGGGCCACTCAATACTATTCATAGTTCCTCATCATCTTATTATCAATGCCTTGACACAACACTCTCTTCTCAAGTTTTCCACTACTCATTAATAATACCCTGTTATTAAAGTTCAACCCCTTTTTCCATTACTAATCTATTACATTTCCAAATGTTCTTCTATACCTCTACATAGGCACTATCATGAGTATCAACACTCTTTATGAAATAATACTCACCTTTAGCATGTACCCCTAACATCTAGAAATGTTTTCCAAAAATTGACATTAATTGGAAAACTTTCACATTGAGCAATAGGGTTCAAAGAGTCCAATTGCCCTTTTTCCTGTAGCTTTATAAAACAACTAGATGATTCCTCAAGAAATCAATTATTTTTTCATGTTTTCCTCTTAATCACATTTCAAGTGGTTGTACTCATTCTTCAATCTATTTTTTGAGCTGAAAGTTACATCTCTCTAAAATCAAAAGTTTCACCCTTTTTGCACTTCTTTCATTGTTATAATAAATCTCAAAGGTTAACTTATGCCTCTTGTAGAAGAAAATATAGTGAGGACTAGGAAAATTTTTATATTGGGTCCTGATAGTATTCCTAATTGTGAATACAGAACAAGTCCCAGAATCAAGATCTGAGGCTCCATCCAACTCACACATCAATCTTAATTTTCCAACTTCTTCCTTTTGCATTTTCTCTAGACTTGGAATTTTTAGAAAAAAAAGCTATCTCCCAAGCAAAATTGGAAGAAACTCCCTAAAGAAAACATTATTTGAATTAATGAGTAGATAAAATGTTTAATAGATTAAAAAAATTGATTGGTGATATGGGGTCCCTTTCTACCCTCTAAAGAATACATACGTCCACAAAAGGTGCCCAGGAATAGTGTAATTTTCCCTATTTTGACATGTCCACTCCAAACTCTCTTGAATTTTT
>ML778742.1:1331775-1347732 GCA_009831015.1 Picea engelmannii
ATGTGTGGGGATGGTTTCTATGTAGTTCAAATATTCTCTATCGGTTAAACCTTCCACCTTTTTAAAATGGAAATCTTAAAATATATGCAAACTTCATCCCAAGGAAGCAAGAGAGCCTTAGTTGGTCTTAGAGTAGTTTTCAAACTCTTGAAGATCTAGAAAACCCTTGAAGAACCCTTGAAATTGGCTAAGTCCCAATTTTAGGCTGTTATCCAGTAGGAAACCCTATGTATGAGTCAGAGAAGTGCTCAGTCATCGATTTGGCATGGAGAATGGATCTTAGCCATACGTCGAAGGGAGAGGTCGTCATATGTTTTGAGTTTTGAAGTAGAGAGAGAGAGGTTTTGATGATGAATAAGTCCCAAAGCCATCAATATTTTTCGATTGGTGTGACTGGATCATCGTACCATTCGTCGAGAAACCGAGTCATTAAAGTGACCAAGATTTGGAGTGAGGAGCTCCAATGATGATGAGAGAGTTTCGACGACGATGAAGGCTTGAGAAAGAATGAGAATCGTTGATCAGTGCAAGGGCGAGATTAAATATCATATGTAGATCGTCATGGGTCCCGCCTAAGCGAGAAAAAAAGGGAGAGTGACATCATGATGAAGGGGATGCTAGTTTTGTATATAGCATGTCTCAAGGGATTATGTGTGTTGATAGTTTATTGGTCAACGAGAAAAAAGTGGCCTCATTGGGCATGGAGGTCATAAGGCCTTTGGTGGAAACCTTGGACTTCCGATCTATGGATTTATAGATCCCATTTGTTCGTTGAAATATGGCAGGAAAATGTATAGAGGGAGGAAAAGAGAATGAACCGACAACAAAGAGGGTCCCAAGGTTAAATGACCATCATTGATCCATGTAGGAGCGAGATGAAATATTAGCCGTGGATTTGTTGTAGGTCTCACATGTTCATCCTAGAAGAGATTAATAGAGAAGACGTTATTCATCATGTAGGTTAAGAAAAACAATGCGATCAAAGTCATTAATTGACAGGGTCTGAGAGCTGTTAAATCTAAGAATGGAATGGATAGATATTTCTTCGTCGAAATTTTATGGTTGGGGTTACTCACTACTCTGAAGAAGGAGGACCCTGATGACAACGAAGATAGTCCCAAGTGGTTAGAGTCGTTGATCTAGAGGACCTAATGGGATAGGTAGTAGGAACCACACGAAATTCTAAGTTAGTTCCACATTGGATGGAGCGCATGATAGGGAGCCACGTGAAATATGCCACATGGCAGTGAGACAGAATTGTCTACTAGGAGCCTGAAAAATTCAAGAGATTGTAACTTTTAATTTAGAGCTCAAATTTGAGCATAATTGCATAATTGTATGAAATTTGCATGCCATGTACCTTGTGAGAGATTCTCGATATGGGTGAAATCATTCATTCCAGGGGTCAAATCAAGATAATGAGAACCTGACATAACCATATATCAAAACTTAGGTGCTTCATTATCTAGGCAAGTCTTCTTGGGCCCACATTTTGCATAACCCACATGATGAGAGGAGAAATGATATGTGCTAGTTTGAGGGAAACATTGAGAAAAATATGACTCCAAGAATTATCCTATAACATCATCAAAATCAAGTGAGAGTGTTGGAGTATTGAGATAGAATTCAAGGATGAGTGATGCATATGTCTTGAAGATTGACATATGATTCTGGAGTAGATTCATGTGACAATGTTTCTTGGATTAGTTCAATGTTTCATGTGTCTTGTATGGTGATGGGCTATTTATTTGATGTGATTTCCTCACGAGGATCTAAAAAACTTTGGCTTTCTACATACCTTGTTTCTTCTGTCATTAACATCTATGAATTGAGATTAGAAATTTCAGATTGTACAAGATCATTGGATGATACATTTATGCTCACATTCAATTCTGGAATATAAAATAAGTCATTAAAAATAGGTTAATCATGATCAAATTGAGATTCAACATGTTCAAAAAATTTAAATTGCAAAGGACTTTAAACATTGTGTATTTTGGATGGACTTTCATTAAGAATGAGTTTTTGATCAATCAAAGCTTGGCAATCTTTTTTTCTTGTTTATCATTCAGTGTTTCAATATGAGAAAAGTGTGAAGATTATAACAAATGATAGGTTGGTGAATGATCACATGAGACATCATTATCAAATATATCTGTATAAAGTGAAAAGAGATTTACGGATTCTAAAAATGATGGGATTTTCTCAATGAATGATTTGTTACATACCAAAGTATACTTATGATTCTCTAAAGGGGACACACTAGATTGTTCCCACTCTGGGTCTAAGAGGTTTAATATTTCTAGTAAATAATCCCCCATAGTTGTGATAGAGTTTTGATTAGAGATCATGTACCCCCCATCTTTCATCATCAAATCATGATTTTTCATGAAGGATATAGTCGTTAATTTTCCCAGTGCTAAATTATCATTAAAATATACAATAGCTTGGTAAATTGATTCTTCGTTCAATATAGATTTGACTTCATCTATTGAAACATTTTCCCTCTATTTTCTTTCAAAAATAGATTGCAGAGTATCAGATATATGAGGATAGGATTGAATGGTTTGTAGGTTTGAAAGTATTTCTTTGGGGTAAGATGTTATTGACCATTCATCGTGTAGATTTGAACCTTGGGAATGAGAGGTAATTTGATTATTTATATTGTACCCTTCAGAAACAAAGACGATATATGAAAACCGATCAAAGATTTCTTGGTCTTAGGGTTTGTCACTTTCATGAAATATATAATGAATTGGCATGACTATTTGAAAGAAATCATCCAAATATTTGTTTTTGATCCTACAGATTTCTTCAAGTTCATTAAAGAGTTCATCATAAATATAATCTACATGAGTGGTGATAAAAAATTCCATGAATTGTTTCCAAGTGTGTATCGATTTTACTGGTAATGTCCTAAACTAGGATTTAATCTGTCCTTCAAATGTGAGAGTAAATAACTGAAAAAATTCATTATCCCTTACAATATTAAGGTTTTTTCATGCAATGTTAAACTGATTGAGATGCATGAATGAAGATACATTATCTTCAACATCGTATTTTGAGTTTGACAATAGATTAATTGTCTCGACTAAGATACCCCTTGAGGGTCTCAGAAGACTCAAAGGGCTATCCCATATAAAGATACAGAGAGGAGCCATCTATTGGTTAAAACAATTTAATGAAATGAATCCACATGTGAAGGATTATCATATGTCCCTTCTTCTAGCACCAATTCAATAGACATGGAAAAAACTCCCTTTATCAACAATAGGGGTTACCCCCGATAAGAAGTCCCAATTAGACTTCTCACCATTTGGAATAGGGAACCCATCCATATTCTGGTGTGGAAACCATTTATGGTTTGGGGTTTATTGTTTGCATCCGAGTCCACTAATGAAGGTTTCTAAGCTAAAGAATGAAATGCAACTAATCTAATGTGCATGTGTTTGAATGAAACTAAGGTAACCAAAAAGTAAACATAGAACCAAGCATGCTCTTGCTAGTGGTCCAGGAAATAGTTCACACAAAGCAGAGACATGAGTATGAATAAATAACTGTAAACCCAAAATAGTCTAACATTTAAGCAATCATTTATATTTTTGTGTTCATGGATTCAGACAAATATCCCCTAAATAATAGAAAACAAAATGCAACCAATCCAACATAAGAATAGTCTACAATACAAAGTACATTCTTACACAACCCAAGTGATAAAGAAAGCACAATAGAATAGTTCAGACATGTGGAAACAAAAGTATTAGAGTTCTCCATAAAATAACTTGGCCAAACATTCTTCTCCTCATTAAAAGTTTCAACATTAGTACATGAAAGCTCCAAGGTCCAAAAGCCCCCTATTCGAATACAATCCCCCTATTTTTTAAAATTCAGATTGACTATTGGCCTTCTGTCTCCCCCCTATGACCTTTCATTTGCAAAATTTTGTCCTTATCCTCTTTGGAATGATGAGGGAATAAGGACAATAGAAATGATTATAATTTAATGTATGTCATACATCATATGCACTTATATTTCGAATTTGTCCTTTAGTGTTGGTGGGACATCATAGATTTTGGCCATAATGCACCTCACAAACTGTGATGATTGATATAGACATTGGGACTCTCTCCTACCTCTAAGTTTGATATTCAACCATTAGGGGATTCATAATTCTTCTTTGACCATTTGAGCTTGATTCCCTTTTATTTCTCCTCTGGTGTTGCTACAACTTTTGTTTTTGTTGATGCTCTATCATCCTTAGTTGTAGATCACATTTGCGAGAGAACTTCTACATACTAGTAGATTCCTCCTTTCCTTCATGTGTAATAGTTGTATCTTCATTCTTTACTTCCTTAAAAGTTCACACACTACTTATCCAGATTGCTGATTATGACCTCCTTTTAGCACTAGTACCTAGCACCATTGAACATGCAATAGATGAGTGGTCATAGTATAATCTCGAAATAAACTTTCAAAACTGTGAATTTGAATCTATAGAACTGAAATGTTAGTTGAGTGAGAGTTTATATATGTTTCCTTGAGTTTAGTTCTTGGTTCCTATCATCTTGGTTGAAGTACTCTGTTCTCCCAGGATGTTGACAACGTGCCAGAGTTTAGTCCTGAAAATTGTGAAAACTTAGTGAGGAATATTCTGAATCATATAACTGTGAAGTTGTATATCTTGGAAATACCTTTCAAATGGTGTAAGGAATGCGTGAAATGGGTATCAGAGTCAAAAGTGATGGCCAAAATATGAAATGATTTTTTGTAGGATCCGTCATTGTATTGACACGAGAAGAAAGATTGAGCTCCAATGTATTGGTGTCGAAAGAGGGATTAGGCTCTGATATGTTGATGAAGGTAAAGTGATTATGATGAAATTAGGTGTATCATCAGGAAACAGGTGATCACATATGTTGATGAATTGAAGATTGAGGCAAGTCTTAAAACATTGAGGAGCTCCAGTCGCATAGAGTTGTATGAACTCGCAAGTGATTGTTTTGCTATCAAAGCTTAGACCATGTTTCCATATTGTCATTTCTGAGTTTAAAGCCTATTACAGGACTGCTACATCAGAGCTTAAACCAAGTTTCAATCATTGGTGTGATGTGAGCGAACCCGGATCAAATAGTTGAGAATTGGTTTAAATTTGGGTTTAAAAAAAGAATTTAATGTAAAAACAAATGTTTAAATAAATTAAAAAAAGAAATTTTAAAAAAGGGGTGGTTGTAAGCCCCCATTTACTTTACCTTACGTTTAATGGATTTAAAATATTTAAGTAATGCACAAAAGGGAGGGGAGTTCAAATGGTCACACCCTGCCTCCTGCATCCTCAATGTGTGGTAACATAAAGAGGGCAGTCGTGGGCCATGCCCACCACCTGCCTCTCACCAAACTATTTTATATTGAACCATGAAAACATTAAAACTCATGTAAGGCCCAATGTCGGTGCTTGAAAATCGATTCTCATTCTCGTGTATCGGGAGTTGATTTCAGACTGATCTTCGGTGTATTAGGACTCCATATTTGATTAAACTCTAATGTATATTGGGAGCTAGTCAACTATTGTACTTCAATATGTATTGGGAGAGGATGACTGATTGGGTGTCGGTGGAGCGATATTTGAACCACAATGTATGTCATTGTGTTTGTATGGTTCAAAGTTTTGAATGCATGTAAAGTTATTTTTAAAGGGTTTAAAAATATAAAAAATAGAAGGAAGGGGAGGGGCACATGGCCATCATCTCACTACCATTTCATTTAAACCAACCAATGAAACTTTGCCATTATTTTCATTTTTTTTAAATTTGAAATATTTTTATTTAAATAAATATAAATTATTTAAATTTAGATAAATTCAAATAATTTCTATTAAAAGTGTTTTGTTTAATGTGTCTTTGCATATTGACCTAAATTAAACAATACTAATTGATGTTTAACATCGTTGGATGGGAATTTCGATGCTATCCAACATGATTTCAAAGGCTCATATATTTCTCATACGATATCCACTTGGAACATCATTTTTTGTGATGCAGAGAGCACGAGGAGTGGTTTTCATTGAGAGGGCTTACCACTTCATTCGAACATTTCAGTGATGTCACGGTTAACTAGGCTAGTTAGACAGGAAATCCTAGGCGATTGTTCTGGAACTTCTGGGACTTATATTTTGATTCCATCAGTTGCATTAAAATCACAATATTGTCAATCATGTTGTTATCCTACTTTGGGGATGAAAACTACACTATGACCAGTGCCCAAAAATTGCGAGAAAAGGCATTTTTTAATGAAATTTTGGGCCCCATTATCACTACTTCTTTGCTCGAATTTAGTTATGTTAGTTCCTATGGAATTTTTGTTTTATATTCACTTATTTCATTCATTAGTACTGAGGTTATCTATTGGTGGCTCATAAATATAATCTCGTACAAACAACCTACTGATGTTTGGAGCACTTGACACTGTTTATGAATTGGGAGGACCAATTCTTTCCTGAGATGCAATTTAGGGCCACTATAAGTCTTGTAGATGTTGAAGTTGACCCACCTGACAATAAATGACACTTTCATGATCATGGTTAGTCACATAATCAAGAGGCACAAAACACATTCTAATTTAGTATGCATAGTGAACGTTATTAAAGACACAAACAAATTCACCAAGATTATTATAGTACTCAATCGATACTACAATATGATGTGAATAAAAATAAGCATGAAAGAAACATTAGTCATCTAATATTATTCAAAATGCTTAATCAAAAGAAACTGACTAATGAGTGCAACAAAAATGATTTGAGTTGGAAGAATTTGGGAGAGGCTTCGAGATGAAAGTGTCTTGTTGACATGGTCTATTTCAACAAGGAAAGGAAGATTACTACCAATACACAAAGTGTTGGTGAGGGGTAGACATCTTCCTACTAGCGTATCGGTGGAAGAAGAGGGAACACACAGTAACAAGAAGTGTATCAGAGAGAAAGAGAGGAAGCTCACTAATATATGATGTATTGATGAAAGATAGATGAAACTCACTGATACACCATGTATTGGTGAAGATAAGAGAATCTACAGTGATACATCTACAGTCAAAGGAGGATGGAATTCTAGTGTATTGGTGGTAATGGGAATACTATCACTAATGTATCGATGATTGAAGAAATATGGACCACTGATACATGAAAAAATTGTAAGAAAAAATTTAAATGTTGGCTGATTCTTTACTCAATGAGGAAGCTATCGAGTCACCGACATTGGGTGTATCAGCAGAGAATGAAATATGGAGTGTTTAAACATTGGAAGAAGGAAAAATATTTTCAAGAAAAACTTAGTGTTGTCTCCTTAGCCATATCGGTAAACAAGTGAAGATGTTGTTGATATACATTGTATCAATAGGGGAAAGAGGACGCTTATCGATACATACTATATCATCTGGGGAAAGAGGATGCTCGTCGATACAGGTTGTGTCAGCAAGGAATATAGGATTCTCACCAATACAATATGTATCAACAAAGAAAGAGGGAACTCATTGATACACCATGTATCGATGGGCCATAGTGATCTTAAAAAAAATGTTGAAAATGGTAAAGTCTAGAGAGAAATAAGAGAGTCTTGGTATTTGACATTTGCATGAGAGATTCTAAAATGTTTTCCAATAGAAAACATTTAATAGGGGTTGGACAATTTCTTCTCTTATAGTAATGGTGAATAAAAGAAATTAGGGAGGGTGTTGTGCTAGCACAACACAATCTCAATTAATAATTCAAATCTATTTCATATATGAAAATCACAATTCCCCTTATAAGATTTATTCTTAGTATGTTTGTCTCTTTTAGTAGCAAGAATTAGTCTTTCTTATGGGCTTACACCATTTCTATATCCAAGACCATTTTCCTGCAATATTCTTAACTTTTGTTCAGCTAAAAAGTTGTCAATATCCATGCACATTGCCAATTTATTGCACATTTACACAAAATATGAAATGATTTAAAAATTGTATCATACTAACATTTCAATCAATTATGTTTGTTAATCATGTTAAATGGGATGAAATTGTTATTCCTTACACATGCATTATCAACACACCAATATTTTCATAATGGAATCAAACATTACCAATAAACCAATGTGCCAATACCCATGGACACATCTACTCAGTGCATCCTTGAATTGATTCTAGAATACCACATATCTATTTCATGTATTCCACCATGGTGATTTGGAATTTTTATCCAATGCCTTGACAGATCATCGAAACTCTCCCCATTTACTTGCATGATCACTTGGATACCTTCCTCTTCAACCCATACACAACATTGGGAATAAAATCCTTTAGTGCTCTTTAGTGTCGGAAAAGAGGTTGTAGTCCAAACATTGGTTATACATGGGAAGAATATTAAGAACTTGTATGGTACTATATCTGTTCCATATCCAACCACAATATGGCTTCACACATGGCTAGTTCCATTGGCATTCCTTTCTATAGCAGGAGTATGTCTCTTGACTTGACGCAAAACCAATATAACATGACATGCAATTAAATCTCGTTTAATTGCAATCAAGAATTAAACAACATTTGTATACTCAAGGCCCTCTGCCTTTACCACATCCAGTGGAATTTCATGCTCATAAATTCAAATAGTGAATTTTGGCTAAGGGGATTCTTACCTCAATTCCCCTCAGTGCTTATACATCAGAAGAAACTGAACGCATACCTACATGGATGTTATCAGATTGCTTGATGATACTTGATCATTAAGTATTTCGTAGAAGCTCGTAGGCTTCCTTCACCAATCCCTTGATAAAGATTCTTACCGTCCTCATTTTTCTTCATACCATAGATGATTTTAGGGGATAAATTTCACAAATGGGCTAATTTTGCATGTTTTTTCTCAAAAAACAATTCACAAATTTCCCATTTTTCTAAAAATGATTTTCCCAAATTCCATAGAATAAAATTATTTTACCTTACAAATAGCCAAAATTTTATAGAAACTATATAAAATCCTTAGAAATTTGAATATTTTTACAAAATATTGCCAAACTTTTTACATTTTGCATATTAAGGACTAGTAATATTAACCTAGGTTTCTACATTTTCATTTTAATTTCCATCCTTAAAATTATCCCTGCTTCATACAGATGGCTATCATATGAAAAAAAAAAACATCACTTTCAACCATGCCATGAACCTTTCATGCATATATAATCCATCATTATTCATATCCAATTATCATAACATCATTTTTTCATGTATATAATAGAAAACTACTCTTAGTTGATAATCATACCATATGCATGTCTAGGAATTCCTACATGCACTAATGCACATCAATATGCACTAAGAATTTATAGTTAGCATGCCTACTAATGCACATGCATTTGTAGATTCACTATACACATCACTTCCATGATGCACTCCAATAAATATATGTTTCAACTTCTAGTGCTCCATATAGCCATCCTTGAATTTCTCTAAATCCTTGTGGCCCTATGCACTATCATTCTTCTCACCTATTCACTATTGTTCCATGATTTGGACATTTTCTAGCCAAGTCCCACTTGGCCATCTTGCAATTTCATCTAATATGCCTTGTTGTCCACTACTCCCACTTAAGAAATCAACCCCCTTTATTTTTTACCTTGTCGGAACCTTCCAACACCTTGGAATGAGGTAGTTCCTATCATTCCATTACCTTGGTACTACAATATCCTTCAAATAGATTAACCATTATTGTTATGGAATCCCTTTCCATTACCCCTATCTATCCATTGGATTTTCTCAATATTCACTTCATTGAGTAATTCATTACTAAACCTTGCTCATTTTCTCAAGACCAATCTTCTCCCAATGAAATGCTATATTTTCTATTGTAACTTAAAAGTGAATGGACCTTTATTATTCCATCCCTTGATTTCCTTTCACCTGTACCCTACTTCCACTACACACTCTAATAATAGAAGTGGATTTCTTTCTCCAAGAACTTTAAGACAAAAGTAGCTAATTCATATATAGCAATTATTTTCTAGGAATTCCTATGCTCTCACATAGAGATGACTCACCCATCCCATGATTCATTCATCACCCTTAATTTCATTTTTTTCTTCTGCAGCAATAATTGCAACCATCACTACATTTCTAGCTTCAAGGCAATGGAGTCTTACCTTTCCTTCTTGTTCCCATTAATGGAATTCTTCATCCGTTGGCTTCATGTTTCATGTGAGAATCCTTGTTGATATTCCTTTGCAAGTAATTTATACACTGTAGTAGTTGCATACTAATTTGAATCTTCATTTCTTGAGCCCTTTATCAACTTTTGATTACCCATTTTGTAGTTTTTTTCTTTCCTTTGCAAGCTCTTCATTGTCTCAACCAACTCTACAATATCTACTCTGCTTCCCTATCCATTGGACCCTAGAATTATAATATGAAATAGGGCCACTCAATACTATTCATAGTTCCTCATCATCTTATTATCAATGCCTTGACACAACACTCTCTTCTCAAGTTTTCCACTACTCATTAATAATACCCTGTTATTAAAGTTCAACCCCTTTTTCCATTACTAATCTATTACATTTCCAAATGTTCTTCTATACCTCTACATAGGCACTATCATGAGTATCAACACTCTTTATGAAATAATACTCACCTTTAGCATGTACCCCTAACATCTAGAAATGTTTTCCAAAAATTGACATTAATTGGAAAACTTTCACATTGAGCAATAGGGTTCAAAGAGTCCAATTGCCCTTTTTCCTGTAGCTTTATAAAACAACTAGATGATTCCTCAAGAAATCAATTATTTTTTCATGTTTTCCTCTTAATCACATTTCAAGTGGTTGTACTCATTCTTCAATCTATTTTTTGAGCTGAAAGTTACATCTCTCTAAAATCAAAAGTTTCACCCTTTTTGCACTTCTTTCATTGTTATAATAAATCTCAAAGGTTAACTTATGCCTCTTGTAGAAGAAAATATAGTGAGGACTAGGAAAATTTTTATATTGGGTCCTGATAGTATTCCTAATTGTGAATACAGAACAAGTCCCAGAATCAAGATCTGAGGCTCCATCCAACTCACACATCAATCTTAATTTTCCAACTTCTTCCTTTTGCATTTTCTCTAGACTTGGAATTTTTAGAAAAAAAAGCTATCTCCCAAGCAAAATTGGAAGAAACTCCCTAAAGAAAACATTATTTGAATTAATGAGTAGATAAAATGTTTAATAGATTAAAAAAATTGATTGGTGATATGGGGTCCCTTTCTACCCTCTAAAGAATACATACGTCCACAAAAGGTGCCCAGGAATAGTGTAATTTTCCCTATTTTGACATGTCCACTCCAAACTCTCTTGAATTTTTCCAAAATACCAAGTGGGTATATTCATGACTATGTTTTGAGCTATCTTTAAAAATTTCATCTTAATCTGGGTATTGGTTATTGAGCACAACCCATATATTCAAAAGTCACTAATTTGCATTTTTTTCAGAAAATGGAAGCAGAATTTGTTAGTGGCCTTCATAGGCACTCCTGTATCCCTCATCTCTATGGACATACACTTTAAATTTCATTTGAATATAAATTGAATGTCTCTTGTTACTGCCAAAATAATATTTTGGCTCCAAACAAGTAATCTTTTCTATTTTTCTCCTCTTTTCCCTCTCTCTCTCTCTCTCTCTCTTTTTCTCTTCTCTGTTTCTTCTCTTCTTCTTTCCTTCTCTTCTTCAACGATGTTTCAACGTTAAATTTACTTTCTTCACTAATGTTTCAACACAATATTTACTTTCTTCACCGACATTTCGATGTAATATTTACTTTCTTCATTAATGTTTCCACAACATGAGAGGATCTTTCTTCATCGACATTTTGGTGTAGGATCTTGTTTCCTCTCCAAAACACTCCTTTATCCATGACTCCAAAAGATCTTTCTTCATTGACATACATTGTATTGGCAACTTCAAAAGATCTTTCTCCTTCAATATGTCATGTGAAAAAAGTATTTTCTTCATTGATACTCCTTGTATCAACCACAAAATACTTTCCTTCACTGACACACTTAGTATCGACCACCAAAGAACATTTCAACACTTAGCCAATTTTTTTCCATAATTTCAAACTCACAAAATTGCTACTATTGTGGTTGTTGTTGAAACACCTGAATCAAACCTCTGAGCCGAATTCAACCTACCAAATGTCAAATATACCTCTACAACCAAACATCCAAACAATCCAAGTGCTAAGAAAAAATATTAGGGGATTTCAACCCCACCTATTTTTGTTGGTGAACTTAATTTTCACCCACCACCTATGAAACTACAATAGATGTGGCCATTATAGCCTCTAGGACCAAAAGCCACTTGTTGAATTCATAATATCGACATACCCATGTCGATTTTCAACTAAAATATGCCCCCAAATTGGGGATTTTTCTCAATTTTACAATTTCCCTCCTACCTAAAATAATGGAAACAACTTTGTCATTCTGTAGAAAATCCTTTTTATGCTCAGTGTTGAAGTATTTGTCTCTAATACTAATTGTAAGGTACCCTAACTAATAAACCCAAAATTTTCTCACACACACATAAATATAATTTACAACAACAACATGTTTATTAACTCATGCATCTAATGATGCAAGTTCTTATGTAGAAGAGTAATTTGTAATTCTTGATGTTTGAATGTTTGATGTTTTAAGAATGAATATTTTTTATGTTATTAATTTAGACATGACAACTTTACCTATGGTTGGAACCAAAGTTAAAGAATAAGATATGATAATTGAATAGTTTCAATTAAAGCTAGAAGGAAACAATGTTGATATCCATGAATTGGTTAAAACTAAAGTTAAAGAATAGGATATGATAGTATTATAAATACTGAGAGGATGGGGGGGGTGATTAAGTATTGAGCAATTATACCATTTTTTATCACAATATATAAAATTCAACTTTATCATCAATGTATCAGCATTATATCATCTGTGATTGCATTCAATATATCATGAGCATATAACCATAAACAGTACCAATCAACAACATCACATCAAGTACAAAGTACACTAGAATTTACGTGGAAACCCAAATGGGAGAAAACCACATAATGTTTTCTTCTATATCAAATATTACATTCATTGGAAGCACCAACTTCCTAGTTCTCCAACTACAACTGGAAGTAGGTTCCAACCCCCTATTTATAGGCTCTAACCTAAAGGAAGATACAACTCCCTGATTTACCAACTACAACTAGAAGGAGGCTACAAACCCCTAGTTTAAAGGCTCCAACCTAAATGAAGTTAGAACTCCCTGAATTCTCTTACTCCAATCGGAAGGAGGATATGACCCCCTGAGTTCTCTGTCTCCAACCAGAAGGATGTTATGACCCCCTAATTTACAGGTCCAACCTGAAGGAAGATCCAACTCCCTAAGTTATCTGACACCAACCAGAAGGAGGATACAACCCCTTTTTCTTGCCCTTCCCTACTGCCCTGGAATATAAGTGTAGACAACATGTCACTAATACTGTCACTAATATATCAATCAACATGTCACATCAACTTGTTACTGTCAACCTATCACAAGAACCTATCACTGTCAACCTACCATATCAACCTGTCAATTCCAACCTATCACTAACATACCATCAACCTATCACCACCGCTGATACTCAACATCAATGAAACCATTTCTACGATCACCAAGAACACCCGTCAACTAGAAGTTCAATATCACCAACACGTTCCTCTACCAAGCATGTACCAATATCATCAACATACCATCAAAATATATGTGTCTCAACCATGTATCAAATTTGCACCAGATCATGTACCAAACCTATACCAAATTATGTACCAAATGATGCATCTATCATGTACCGAAACCTATACCATACCATGTACCAAACCTATACCAAATCATGGATCAACCAAAATGTGTGCCATAACATGTGCCAACACCATATCATGCATCAATGCCACCAAGGAATGTCTCATACATATACCAAAAATGTATCTCAAACATTGTGCCCAATATCCAAGGTGCTTGTTAAACCATGTGCCTCAAACATATACCATATCACTCATGATATGTATCAATCATGCCATACAAAATGTACCATAATATATCATCAATTAAGTTCCTCAATAAATTACCAAACAACCAATATCATATACCAAGTATATGCCTCAATCATGCACCTAATATGTGCCTCAAGCATGTGACAATGCCTCAACAATATAGCAAAGGCTTGTCTCAATCATGCACCATAGCATCATCAACATGTAACCATCAAAACATGAATATAAACATACATGTAAATTTTTTATAGACCGTGTATGTGATCACAGACCGATAGACCTTCCTCAACTTTAGCAACAAGAGAACAACATCTTCATCAAACTTTACCTTACTCTCACAAGACTAGTTTTTGGATTAGTCACAAACCCTAAATTTCAATAAGGATAAATTTGTACCTATAATGAAAAAAGTTATGAAACTTGTACCCAATATTATTAAATATATTCTCTCCAATTCCTCCAAGTTTCACTGCTTGAAACATCACAAAAGAGGAGTTATAGTAAAAATGGCAGACCTTGTTGAATTCTAGCTTATTATATAGAGAGAACTTGTATAACATGAAACACATGGAATATTTGATATATGTTAAGCCCTAATATTGGCTCATTATCCCTTAATTGGGGCATATTATATTAGTAATGTTATTTTATTTATGTCGGCTTTAGGCCATTAGTTGTAATTATACCTCCTAGTCTCCTATATATACCAAGGAGACATTTTCATTTTGAATCATCTTGTGCTTGAAAATTTAAGTGGGATAAAAGGAGGTTGCCCCCTTGAAGAGGCTTATTATCTAAAATTATCTCTTTTTTAAGGTGTTGAGTACTTTTTCTGGAGATTTTCTATGCTATATTGATATTTGGTTCTTAACATATGGTATTAGAGCTCAAGGTCTTGGGGTTTCGCTGCTACATCTGAGACACCGTGGAATTTTTGATATAACTTTTTTTCTACAATGTTTCAGAAGGAACTTCTTGGAGGATATTTAGTAGATAGATCAAGATACATTGGGTTAAATATTTATCTCTTGAGGCCTTATACTTTCGGAGATACAACCTGTACAAGATAGGGTTCTGGAATCATCCTGAAATGAGTCATTGCGGAATTTTTGCTATAAAATTGTTTCTGTAATGTTTTAGACCCTGAACTTTGGAGGCCATTTACAGAAATTAGTAAGGTATCTGTGGTAAAAATTTCAGCTTCTGGGTCATCTTAAATTTGTAGATAAATCTTGTGTAAGATAGGGTATCTGACTAGTCCTATTGACTAGTCTCAAGAAGGTGTTCTAGGTAAAAAAATCATAACTTCTTGCTAGAGTATCCAAATTGAGTGAGAGTAGTTTCATTGGATTGTGTACAGTTTGTAGTATTTTTGGTGCAAGTTTCAGAATTTGATATCAATTATTTTTTGCGGGGCATGCTATACAAGTGATATCTCCTGGAAAGGCCAAAAATCGGTAAGTTGTGAGGAAGTTACCATAAATTCCACTTGGAACATCCAATTTTGATCAAACCAGTGGCATTGCAGAGAAGAAATATCAGAGAACTACCTAAAACAAAGTTTCATACCCAGAAGGGCCGAAACTTGGGAGATACAACAGAAGAAATATTGTCTAGCAGAACCACCTCAAAATCAAGGTTCAAAAGTGATACTTAGCCAACATGCCACCCAAAAAGGGAACTTATACACCAAATAAGCCTCCAGAAAATCCTACTTGGACTCTTGATGAAGGTGAAGAAATGAGTAGGGACATAAATGAACTACAAAATAAGATGGATTCGTTGGATACTAAGATGGATTCAATGGAAGCTAAGTTGGATACTAAGATAGATGGTTTAAAAGGGGAGATCATGGAAGTATTGAAAAATTTCATAACAGAGAAGACAC